>CABIKL010001440.1:0-15407 GCA_902196195.1 Aptinothrips rufus
TCCGCCTCGACGCGTACGTATTCGCACCGCTGCTGCAAATTGTGTTTCAGTGCGAATACGTACCCACGGGCGGCCGGGATGTCGCTCACTCACGTACGCACGCACGCATGCACTTGCGCGCGTCGCTAACTTTACAGACCTCGGATGGATTTAGGGCTAGAATTCTGGCTGCCGGATCGCCGGGCCAGCGCAACCCCCGGCGCTGCGGTGACAGTTCGTCAGACTTCAGAAAATTGTGTTGGTCAATATGAGAGTTCGCCCTTCAACTCAGCTGAAGCGCCTTTGGAGCTAATTTCGCTCCATTGTTCAAAAATTGTGCTGGCAGGCCTCCCCTTCCAGCAAGCTGACATGAGAAGGTCCCATCATATCGCACTCCTTGCCGACACAAATTCAGCAGGGTTAATGTGGGTAGCAGAAAAAGATTATTTCCAATTAACGTATGCGGAGCATTATTTTTATTAGTACAATATAAACATTGAAAGATTTACATGTTCTTGACTGATGCATGAACAACAGCCAAATCAAACCTATGAGTCGAAAAATAAATCTTAATATATACATATTAACATATAAATCTAACACCCTGTTGTTTCCACACTGCAACCACCTGGAAGAATATATTCGCATCTGAAGGATCACTACGGTCCATGAGCGTTCAATGATATCAAGGTAATGCTGTGAACTATTAGTACAAAACTTGTAAAAATAGGACAATAGAAGTAATATTGAACGTGCATGCCTTACAACTGAGAAAAATAGCGGCCAAAATCTCATTAAAAGGAACCCACATGAAACTAGGAAGTAATTCTTCAAGAACAAGTGGAAGATCACAATAACCTCTAGTAAACTGGCATGAAGAGGAGATCAAATGTACCAAATGCTAATGCATCGATTGTTGAGTGCATTTAGAATGGTGCTTTCCAAAATATCAAACCATGTAAAGGACATGTTTGAGACTTCCCATATCGTTTCTAGTTTACGCTAGATTGAACTCACAGTTTAAAGGGTATTTATAATATACAACATCATAAAAAAAAATTCACCCTTGAAATATTTTTTACAACATAGGTGTTATAATATTACTTCCTATTTAATGTACTGACATAGGCAGTTTGGGCAATAGAAATATTTCTCACAACATAAAACAAATTGTAAGTCGACAGAACATCACATCTAAACATCATTAAGGTCCATGCAAGATGAGCGGTGAGAGGGATAACAACTGTCACACAAATCGAATATGTCAGAACGAAACGATTTTGCTCGCACTCATAATGAATCACAAATTATGTAAATACAAACATGTATTTTTATCTAGGGTTACAATTAATCACATGAACACAGTAACAGACTAAGACGATATATGTAGAAAGTAATACATTCTCTAAAAGGTGATGATTGATAACAAATAGATGCGTGGGAAAATGGGACTAACAGGAAGAGCAAAATGTTATGCTAACGTCAGTTTAAAATAATGATTGACTTAATTCATTAAAATACAGCAAACAAAAAAAAGACCCAAAGCATTTAAAGAGGAGCATATAAACCTCACTTCCCCTACACATTACTTGCTCAGTAGCGAAGGGAAGTGCTTTGTAAGTCCCTATTTGGGCACTACACTTCAATGCATATGTCACTTAGAAGAAAGACCCACATGCTCAGGCAATTGAGCAGACAATGTTAAAGAGTACATTCTATGCATTCATTAATGATTGCATCTGAAATTCAACAACAATAATTTTGGTGACAGATTCAAACAGTATTAAATGCATACATTTTAATTTATGGCTTAATATTTGAATATTTGTGCAGATTGACACATACACTGACTCAAATATTTCGCTGTTTAAAATAATCAAGTTACTGGGGTGGATGAAGTAGACACAACAAATCATTAAGACTGCTACCTCACTCAAAGTTAATCAAAAATAGAAGTATTCACAATCGCTTTAACTAATTAATTGTCAAGAGTACTGAACATAAAATTTTAAGTCAGTCCCTAGAACAGTGAAATAGCTCAGTTACCTCCTCATTCCAGCAACATTTGCAGCAAATGTCTTTCCAGTGAACGATTGCATCAATACGTACAGATAGTTCTTTTCATGACATAGACCTTGATATGTACTTCCATCTCATTACAATAGTAATAATGCATAGCTTGGTTAGAGACCTGCTCCTCAAATTAAAAAACAAGAATAATTTGAACCTTCATACGCGAAAATAAAAATAAAAAAATTTAAATCTGACAACCTATTTTTAAATTTTTAAAACAACGAAAACAATGTTTTCACGCTTCAAACTTTTCATTTTTTATTCCATGCAGATGATTGCACAAGATCTGTTGAAGACAAAGCAGGGAAATGGTTTTCAAGAGTATGAGCTGACACATGAACCCTCAAGTCAGATGGTGCTAGTACCTGACGACATGAGGCACAAATTTCGAACTTTTGAAGGATGTCCTTATCTTTATGAAATTGCTTGTAAACTATCAGCAAATCCTGCAAATCCAAGGAGAATAATAAGGAATAAGAGAAAATATTTCAATAACTAAACATTTGAGCTTATAGATCAATACTTGCCTGCTGTCTGTCAATTTCTGGAAGCAACACAAGCATCTCTGGAAAACAATCATTGAATGCCTTTTCACCCATCAGGTCAACACAATGTTTGTAATATGATGCAGATGACAACTGGCCTTGACGAAAGAGAATAGACATTTGTCTAAATTCTTCTTGCAGGCTAGCATCTTGCAACGCATCGATCACTTTTGCCATCAAAGCTGCATTCCGGCGCTGAAAATCAGGAGGCTGAACAAACTGATTGTGATTCACAGTCGGCATGATTGGGTAGCTCTCACCACTGCTGCTTGTAAAAGTAAGCTGATTAGCTTGCGGTCGAGCAACAGAATTAATCTTCACTGAAAAACCAGGAGGTGGCACTGTCTTAAGACCACTACCATGCTCCCCTGAAGCCTCGAACCCCGGGGGAGGCTTTATGTTTGATGCAGAAGACTTTGACGCTTGATTGTCTCCCCTCAAAATGGAAAGTAGTCTACTTGTTGTATCATCAATGCTATTCTGGCTCTCATTTATTTGTAAACTCTCTATTTGGAGCTCGGAACGCTTTCTTCCGCCACAAATTACAGAATCTGGGATAGGATCTCGATTTTCTTGATTTGCAACATTTGGCTTACTTTGAATGACACTCCCACCACTTTCTGGATTGCCATTTTGGCATTTAGGTCGATCCTTGGTACTTTCTTGCTCCTGCAGTGATTGTTGCTTTTGTTTCTTTTTCTTCTTGCCAGATTCGGGATTTGTATTGCTGACGGTTTGTTCAGAGAGCACTTTCTTGCTTTCAGACTGTACTTTCTCAGCCTCATGAGAATTTGCGTTTTTAGCCTTTTTCTTCTTTTTTTTGGATTTAGAATTGCTTGGAACGCTTGAAAGAGCTTCACTATCACTTGATTTGGCAGGAGAGTGGTCTCTGTTATGCTGAGACCATGAGTTAGACATAGGAATTTTGACGGATGATGCCTTTAATGCAGTTGATCTCTTAAGAGAATCCTGGACACCAGAGGATGTTGGTCCCAATGATGGAAAATCTTGCTCAATAACAAATTGTGGATTCTGAGCCATTTTTTGCACAGGGAGTTTATTATTTACAAACTGTGCGGCTTGTGCAGATGTCAATATATTAACTTTACTTTGCATCTGGAACATAAAAAGAGAACATCTATTTATATGAAGGAAAGGTTTTGCAGATGTGTGGATTAGAAAATTGTTTTTAAGACCCCAAGAGGTGATAGGGAGAGGTCAAAATACTACATGATCAGATAATGTCACAAGAACCTGCTATGCAACAACTTCTAAGCTAGAGATCGTGAACAAACAGTCCAATGCTGAGCTGGGCTGGCAGGCAAGCAAGTTTGGATCAGACAACATTTTTTTTTTTATATCGCTTATGGTTGTTAAAATAAATTGCAACTCACAATTACACATAAAACTCTTAACTCAGTCGGATTGGAACCCTAGCCCAAAACACATAGCCTCTTTCACTGCAACCACAACAACATGACAGTTTGTCTGAATCCGGTCAATTAGCCCATTCACGAACTCTGTTCTGAGCAGGCATGCTGTAAAGTTTGCTGCTCAGCACGGCTTTTGTGACATCATAAGACATCTTATTAAACAAAATGTGTGATTTTGTAGATCTTTGGGGAAAAAGATATTAGGTAATTACATGATTCTGTCCAGCATCAGCAGCTTGAGTTGAAATCCACTGTTCAGCAGATGTTCCACGGTATGAGTCTAGAGGTTTTAAAGCAGGAAAGTTTGCATCTCCCAATTCAGAAGACGTATTTCCAGATGGCATAGGACTTCTCAAACGCATATTACGATTTGATAAAGTTTGCATAGTTCCTTGGGATGAATTTGCGCCATGTTGCTTTCTATTCACTTGGATGGAAAAGTTTGTTGGTGCACTGGTGTGACGATCTTGTGTCCCTCTACTATTAACACTTAACCATACCTGAAGAGGAAATAATTCAAAATTAAGTAGAGATGATTTCAAATTAAGTAGAGATGATTTCATTTAGATAAACAAAAACAAAAAGAGAATTAACTTACTTTGTGGCTAGGAGCAGGTGATGTTTCAGAGAGAGCAGGGAAGTTTTCATCAGTTACAGACAGCGGAGGTCGTCCAAGTGCAGATGCACGGATTGTAACAGCTCCACCTCTTCCTCTCGGTCCTCCAGAAGGGACAACAGAGCTTGTCGATGAAGTACCACTGAGTGATGGGAAATCGTTCAGGTTAAGACGAGGCTCTTCATTTGAGCAGTCATCAGAACTGGGTCTGATAGAAGCCTCTAACTTACTCACAGAGTCTTCTCTGGTACAGTTGCATGCACCAGCATGATTACTGCAAGAAAATTAGAAGCAATCAGTGACTTAGTACCATAAGATATAAAAATCATTCTTCTAGCTGGAATTCAGATATACCAGAGAGATGATAGAGGTGAACCTGCTCGGCGTGTTGATCTTTCACCTCCTCGAATATTTCTGTCTAATCTTTCTCGGCGTGGTGCAAGAGTAAATTCTACTTCGAGAGTTCGGGCCTGCTTTGCCGCTTGTTTTCCCATAGAACGGATGTGACTTGAAGCTCTGTGTGCTGTCAAAAGATATATCAATTTTTAATTTCAAAAACCAATTTTTGGAGAGAAAGAATACACTAAGGACAAATGAGAGGAGTCAGGCTACTGATCTCCACTGAGAATTCTGTCCAAATCTGGATTATCTGAAAACAGGTTACAGTTCTATTTTCTCACCTTTAAGATCAATTTCAGACCGAAATGCTGATGTAAATTTTTCCTCATAACACGAACCTTCCTCACATAAATAATGTTCTTTTCGAAAGTGTTCTCTTAAGAAATCATAAGAGCTGTAACACATTTTTGCACTCTTTAAATTAATTGCATTTACACAATTATCAGGCAAAGAGACAGAACAAACTCATAAGTGAAGTGAAAAGTAAAAGAAGACAAAATTTGAGATAACCTTGTACTAACCTGTAATATTGATGCAATCCGTCAGCATCACAGAAGTGACAAAAAAGATGGTCTTTCCGTAAATGTCGAAAGAGTTCATCATTATCCATATACCGCTGGTCACAAAATTCACACAAGGGATGTCCTTTATGAGATTTATCATCCAGATCGCCTTTCCGTCGATGATGTGCTAGCTCTTGCCTGGTGTAGACTCTCCTTTCATGCGAAAATATCTTATGAGACAAAAGAGACAAATTAAAATGAACTTTCTTAAAAAGTAAAGTTAGTGAAAAGAACTTAAGCATCAAGATGAAAACACAAGTACCTTGAGGTTATCAACACAGAGATCACAATAAAACAATTCATGTTTTTTACGCATGTGATCCTTAAGAAGTTGAAAGGATTGGTAGTTTTTGCCCCCATTACATAAATGGCATTCATGCTTAAGAAGTTTTTCAAATGCACTTTGAGAAGGGCCAGCATCAAATAAAATTTTGAATTCCTTGTCACAGGGATAAGTTTTGATTGCCAATTCCTTATATGGGCGTACGTTCTTGGTAAAGATGACCTGAGGTAAGGATAGTGAACACATATTACCAAGAGAAGTCTCCCGTCAAAACTTAATCAAATTTAAACCAGTCTATAGCATGTCTTTTTTAAACTTAACATTAACAGATTATACAACTACAATTTTGGATAGTTAAAAAGTTGAGTGTTGCATTAACAGCGTTATAAAAAATAATTTGGCAAAACCAAATAATAAAATAGAGTGCAAATTTCACTTCCGTATTAATTTTTTAATGGATTACTGGGCAGATAATTATTAAGATGTAATGCAGTGGATGAGTTTAAGCATCAAAACACATAGAAAAAAAATTTCAAGAAATCAGCCGCTGATTAACAGAAAGATGACATAAAGGCAGGAAAACATTGAATTGAAGAGGAATAAATCAGGATAACCTCAACAATGTACACTCTACACTTCTCTCTAATGTCAACGTGCGATTACTAAGACGAACAGGGAAGAAGTCTTCCTTAAACCAAACAAAATGCAAAGTATATTCAATCAGTAAGAAACGATAAAGTTACAATACCTTAGGCAAGTCTTGCCTGCATATGGGACACTCATTCTGACGGCAAAGTACACGCATTCTAGTTGAGCACTCATAGCAAACGGGATGATCACATACACCGATGGAAAATATGTCAACATTTTTGAAGCAGACTACACACGTGTTATCTGTGGTCGACATTTTCAAAATTACACAAATTTCACAATTTCCAATAAATGTTGCACCGACCGAAGTCGAACTTCCAACCCTATTTGCACTACGACGACGAACCGCCGCCTGCTCTCCTCACATTACTCACATCTCACATCAACTATCAACTTGAATCTAAATAACACAAGGCGGTGGAAAATTCATTTTGGGGCAAAATCGTGGCTGTTCCGGTTTGAGTGTTAGGGTTGTTAGGGTCCAACGAACGTTTAGGAGCCAATGAGGGGCGATTACGTTGTCACGTGATATCCGCATCTGATGGCGCTAAAATATGGCTTTTGCGCCGAAACCACTTTTTTGATTATCACAAGAAAAAGTTAATTTACGGCTTTAAATTAAAAAGGAAAATAAATGATGCGAAGCGCAAGTTACTTGCTTAACTTATTTATGAATTCCCTTGTTGATTTTCCAGCATGCAGTGCAACATTTAAATAAGAGCGCGAAAAAGTAGGAGGGAATGCATTTCATTCGAATGTCAGAAAACCCCGAAACCTATACAACTCTTTTTTTGTACTGGGTATCGTGAAAACTAATATCAGGCTTGTTTGATTGATCTCGTTTATTACGTATCACGAGCTGATAAAACATAAGCATATATACATCGACAGGCTATTATCAATAGACAAGAATGGAGAACTCTTACAAAACTGGAGCTGTCTCTGTTAGTTTCCCAGCGTACTCCAATCTTTTGTTCTATTTAAAAGGATTTTTTTTTAGAAACGCTTTCTTTAAAGGGTACTTGTGTGGGTCGAGCGCTGGTCGAGCGCGAGTGGAGGCGGGCTGGCTCACGATGTTTGGTGCGATCAATAACGACTGGATTAGTCAAACGGACCACATGAATTTGCTCTTGCAAAGCGACCAAAATGAAATCCAAGGAGAACAAGATTATTCTTCGAGTGTTTTAAGTAGCACAAGGTGATCGCGTATTGCTGAAAAATCAATTTTTTGAGGTCCCTACCTTTACTGATACGATTTTGATCAAAGTCGTGTTGTGCCCGTGCCTCTCCCCACCCCATCCCTCCCTGCTTTTCTCGCTGGCTCAGGCTCAGGCAGTGCAAGCTCTGGAGGGTCAGCAGGGACTCGATCAAAGATGGATGTTGGGGGTGCTTACGGTGGTGGAAAGGCAGGGGCGCCTTTTGATCCCATTACGTTTGTGCAACGACCTCAAGTTATCCTAAGAGCAGTATGTTTGGTTAGTACCTTTTCCGTCTTGAGATTTATTCTAACCTCAAAGCCGTGTCCCGTTCAGTCCAATGCTAGCACAGTTCCTAGTAAATCGATTTTGAAAGCGGCCATGATTTCTTTCCCACCGTGTCTCGCGGGGACACCAGGTAGAGCTTCGTAAACGTTTCGTCACTAATTCGGGGACGTATTTTGTAATTGTCTGGCAAGCTAGATGATATTTCAATGTAATATAACTGAACGTCAAGGCAGGTTACCACCCCTAGCTGTCGCCTTCGAGCACCATCCCACCCCCTTTCGTAGCAAGCATCATTTGTTACAAATTTCTTTGACTGTTTCTTCTCTGCACTGTTATCCATGATGTTCTTCTCCGTGGTGTGTATAGACCAAGAAAGTTGACCTTATCATAATGTAACGTCACATTATGGATTTATCGTGTTCTATACTCAACTCTTCAAATCTTAATTTTCCTGCAATGACAATATTGTGTTTTTTTTTGTTCTTTGTTTTTAGTCCTTTCTATTTAATCCTTTCGCCATTTTAAAACCGGTGTTGGCATATCCTCAGTCTAGATTGTTCTGATTTGCATATAATTTTCTGTCTGTACCAAAGCTGAGGAGAATTTTATTTGGTTATCTGCTATCAAGATCTTTTAAACATAAGTGTATTTCGAAGTTTGAATTAGTCTCATCACAATGGTTGTGATGATTATCTTTGAGACATTTGGTGACAGTTTACATTTAGGAGCACTCTGCGAAATGCTGTAATGACTTTGCATGAAAATCAATTATGTCATGCAATGAAGAGTTAAAAGCTCTGCATCTCACCTTCAATTTACCAACAGTTTCAATTTACTTTTTGTTCTATTTCAGCTCTTTGCTATCATCGTTTTTGGATGCATATCATCTCAAGGATGGCAGAAGGACAATACAGCGAAAGGCATTCAAGAAGAATATTGCCTTTACAATCGGAATAGTAATGCCTGCAACTATGGTGTTGGAATAGGCGTTATCGCATTCCTTGCATCTGCTGGATTTTTGGCAGGAGAGTACCTCTTTGAACAGATGTCATCTGTTAAGACCAGGAAGCATTATGTACTGGGAGACTTGGGATTCTCAGGCTTTTGGGCATTCCTATACTTCGTTGGATTTTGCTACCTCACTAACCAATGGGGAAAGAGTGAGGAACCTCCAGTTGGAACAAGCAACATGCAAGCAGCCATTGCTTTCTCTTTCTTCTCTATTTTCACATGGGTAAGTAATGTTGTAGTACATTTTATTTTGAGGCAAGCTGCAGCCTCTTAAAGATACTTTCTCGGAGTGCTTCCCTGCTTTAAATATTAAGTACAATTTTGTTTTCTTAGTTATTCACCCTATTTGACAGCCTGTACTCATATTCACTCTCTCTTTTTTATGTCCATTAGGCTGGTTGTGCCTGGTTTGCGTACCAGAGATTCCGTCAGGGTTCTGACGCAGCCTTTGCTCCAAACTATGAAGCTGATCCAAGTTCAGTCCCAGGGGGTGCTCCCTATTCTTCATATCCTGTAGGCCCAGATGCTGATGGAGGTTACCAAGAGCCTCCATTTTCAGGCGCACAAAACAGGGGTAATCGTTTATTCTTTATTCAATTCTAAAAAGCATATATGTCTTTCACTCAAATGGCAATCATGTTTAAAGTCTGCTGGATTGATATACTAATAGATTTGAGCTCTCTATAAATCTTTGGGGACACCTTATCTAGGACTGTGATTAGTCAAGTCCCAAGTGGAACGGGAAAGTCACTTAGGAGTTAAAATGACGTCAAAATGATGCAAAAAGTCACTTATCAGTCATTCTGAAGGACCATATTGACGTCACTAGGACGTCAAAGTGACGTCAAATGACTTTTCGTTCTACTTGGGGTGTTAGTTCTGTTTTCTGATATATGTTAATAGTAACAATTCAGTTTGTTTTACATTAAATGATACATTATGATGCAAGCCTGCTCTTTTCTATAATTTGCTTATATTTTATTTCAAGGATGTTTCATGGTATTTTTTTGTTCTTGCAGGTCCAGGAGACTTCCAAGCTCCAGCATATTAAAGAAAGGTGGGCTAAAATACTCTTGTCTTGAGGACATCTGGCGTGGCTGTCTTCATCACCCTATTGAGTGTCAGAAAGTCAACATAAATTGTGGGGTTGATCCTGTTATAAATATGAATATAGTCAGCCCGCTAAGGCTTTGTTTTGCAGCTTATGTCATGAAAAATGGCATTCTTTCTTTGTTGGAATTTGATGAATCGTAGAACATTCCAGTAGTGTTGTTTCTTTCATGAAGCGCCTATCAGGGCTTTCTTTTATTTTGTGACATTCAGCCTAACATGTTGTACAAAGTCACTGAGTAGTCTATTTTACGAATAAGATTTAGGCTATCATGTTTGTAAAAGTTATCCAGCTTCTTACCTTGCATTTATTTATTTTCTCATAATTTTTTTCAAATTTTTCTGTAACATTACTGGTGTCTTTTTGTTTGGTTTGGTTTCAAAAATTAACGTTTGGCCCTCTATAGCTGAAAACGTTTTAGAGAAATTTGAATTTTGTGTGTAGTTTTGCTAAATCATGAGCAATGTATGCTGTGCATAGCTCTTCCTTTCCTAGTAATTTAATTAATGGCTTGCTGGGACTGAAAAGAATTAAGAAGGAAGGATTTATGCTGAGCTGTAGAGAGCCGGAAATAATTTTGTGAATACCAGAAGCGTTGCTTGTGAGGTATATGAATTTGTATCGCTCATAATACTCGTAAATGGCTTTTATTTTGCATGCAAGTCGAGCATCCTGCCCTCATCTTTTGTTTTTCACTTCATCATAAGGATTACTAGCGCAGTCAGAACATGCTATGGTAATCAAATTACTCTGGCTTGTTAATAAATAGACACTAGTGCTGACTGAGCCTCTTATAGCTACATAATTTCTTTCCGTATCAAGTATTAACAATTGCTCTACTTCTTCAAAAATTAAAAATGGGCAATTTCATTTGGCTCTGGTGCTTTGGAGAGTTATAATTATTTAGATGAGCTTAATTTGTTTCCTCTTGATATCAGATTTGCTCAGCTGTTCTTCTCTTCATTGTAAATCACACCTGTACAATATCATATCTTTAGGCTTTGAAGTTTTTGATGTGTTGTATTTGTGTGTTGATATTCTTCGGAGAGAATAATATTCCACGGCAATATATACTTTGTACTTACTTGTGAATGTAGAAGAATACCTATTTATACCTTGTCCTCACAAAGCGTTTTGGTACCTTGGTGAAGGTACAAAAATCCAAACACCTAGTCTGGCAAGCAGTATTGTGCTGTTAAATAAGATTATGGTAATTTTATGGTTGTTATGAATTGTTTCTTAGAAAAGATTTAGTTTTATTGAAGCACAAAGTTTTAAGCTATTATGATATGAGCTGACCGATTCTTTCTGTGGTTTCCTTGATTTGACGTTGAAACTATTTCAGGCTGTTGATGACGCAACTGAAAGCTCATTTGTTATCAGAGTGGCTAGTACTTTTGTACTCAAATTAATAATGAATGCTGAATATTATGACACCTTTTGTGTGCTCTAC
Source organism: Aptinothrips rufus (assembly GCA_902196195.1). Classification (NCBI taxonomy): domain Eukaryota; kingdom Metazoa; phylum Arthropoda; class Insecta; order Thysanoptera; family Thripidae; genus Aptinothrips; species Aptinothrips rufus. The sequence goes on from CABIKL010001440.1 coordinate 11,602, forward strand.
CATCACACAGGCCTTCCTTTTGGACAATAGGATCAAAAACTTGTTGGAGTTCAGTAAATTTTCCTATACTATCAATTTCAGTTCAATACAGATGACTGGTTGAGGATGCCTGTGGAATGTTGTTGCTTACCGTGCTGTTCATAACCATTCTGTTACTTCCTGAAGCATAGATCCAGTGAGTATTTTTAATGTATTGTGATAACATTTGAGAAATAACTCTCAGCAAAATGTGCAGATCTGCTTATATTTGTATGTGTGAGTGAGTGTGTGTGTGTGTGTGTGTGAGTGTTCATCTGAAATGGGGCAAGATACATCTATACATTTTCCTTTGATCTTTGGTTTGTTAAGTAATTTTGGGGCCAAAGAGGATTGAGCTATAGTTTTGTGATTGAAAATGTTTTTGGTTCACGAAGTGAATGAAACCATCTTGCAAGAGTCATGATAGGGCTTGTTCCCCTGTAAGTCAGTATGTTATTTTGTGGAAAGTCCTTGTTTTTCGATTCTGTGATTATCTCAGAGTTCTTTTGACTTGTTTCAGCGTCAAGATTTTGAGACTTATGATTTGAGAAAAGAGCTACAGCAGCATTATGGATTCATTAGACTCACAGGAAATAGTCTCATTCAGCCTCTGTAATTTTCATTTTATGCTTCTGTTAGTTTTGACTCAGTTCGTGCGTCTGGAAATTCTCTGAATCCAATTTTAGGTAGCCACTACAGGTTATGAAAATTACATTTTGGCGCTTTTTACTCATGTTCCCTTTGTTGTGTTCTTTTTGGAAAATTTATCTGATCAGTTCTTAAATGAGGCTCAATTCTACACTCTTGCCGCCCTTTCTTTCTGAAACCATTATTTGTGTACCGTGCATGAGTCTGGCCTCTTATTTTGAATAGTTTCTTTGGGTGGTACATACAAACTTCAAATATTTTTCCAGTATATGGAGTATTTGCTTTGGTATGATTGCGTTGTTGATTATTTGGTTTGATAGAATCTCTTCTCTGACAGTTTTCTGTGGCATGACAGTGACAGAATAATTTTATTGGAACTAACAGAAACATTGAGACACATCAGTGAATGGTTTGTTGAGCATTTCTTACATTTGATGGGTTCATGAAAGGAAAGAAGACCTAAATTAGTTATTTTTATCAAAGTGTCTCTTCTTTGCCTTTAGTTGTCTGTACATACCAAGACGCTATTTCTTCTTAAACCTTTTGAGAAATACATGCAGTCTTATGTCTTATGCTGTCAAAGGACAGAAACTGAGTCATGTTGGAGGCTCTGAATACCAAAGAGATCGTGAAGAGCGTTCAAGCCTTCATCTTGTTGCCATTTTATGTGTGATTTCTTTGCTTGATTGACTGCCATGTATATCAAATAGCTATGATGATATTAGAATGTTATTATTTCTTATATTTTTTTTCTTGCTTAAAAGAAGTTAATTGAAATTATGTTTTTGGATTTTTGACACAAACCTAAATCGATCTGTTCTCATACTTTTTAAGGTGAAAGTAGGAAACTTTCTCTTTGTTTATTTTTCTTTCTTTTTTGTGTGTGTGTACTTAATTACCAAGCTGTGCACAGTGTCACTTGGAAGAATTCATTACAAAATCTGATTTTCATGAGTTAAGATCTGTTCCTAGTTTTCTCCTTTAAATTGTAATACAGATATTCAAACGTTTGTTTATTTCGTGTTTTTTTTCCTGTTGTTTAATTCTTTTTCTTTCTCTATCATCTTTTGATGTTAAACATTTTTAAACTGAAAAAGAGCCTATGTGCAAGCATTTGCACAGGTAACCATGACACTTTCTTTAGATTTCTTCAGATGTAATTCAAATACTATCATTTAGTGACCAGTTAGGATAATCTTCACCCACTTGTAGGAACATTGAAGTTGTATCCAATGTAGTGCTAACTATGAGGAAGGTTGTTGTATTATTGTCTCGTCAGTTAACTACCATCTTACTCTTTATTCTAAATTTTGCATCATGGACCATTAAAGTTCTTGTTCGAAATTACAATTCCAGAATTATTGCCGTCGAACGAACTTTTGTGAAAAACCCTCGGGGAGTGGAGTTTTATGGTCTCATCCTATCTTTCAGTGATGCAAAGATATATAGGTACATTCTAGAATATATTTGGATTTTGTCACTTTTTGCACTTTGCAAATATTGTGCTGTTTTTCTTTTCCCCTCAGCAATTAGCTGGTTTTGGGTCACATCAGTCAAATAATATTTTATGCTCCTCCCCCATAGTGGTCTCTTGTGTCCACTTTTCAGTTCACATATGCTGCTGTTTGATGTATCTAGTCGTTGCTTGGAAACTGTTGTTATGTTTAGGATGCAGTAAGTTATGTGTTGTCTGTTGACTGTAGAAAATGTATATTGAAAAGTAAATTTTGACTGTCATTAAAAATCATGGGAAAATGAATGGTATAGTCAGTTTAACATTCTTCTTGTTAAAGTTATATAACTCCTAAGCCAAAGTTTGATCCAATTATAGTGTGTGTTCCATATGTCAAGAATGTCTTTTTCTGTTGTATCGGTTTTGAGTTTATTGAATAAATTGAGTCAAACAATAAAATTTGAGAATTAAATTAAATTTATCTTAACATTTTTATTTAACAGATAATTTGTTTGGCTAGAACTCTTATTGGGTTTATTTTTTTATTTTTTAAGCAAGAAGCTCGGGGCCTTTGACAGGGCACAGGAGATTGCAAACCACATTTTGGATGCTTGGTATGATACACATATATATCATTTCAACTTGATTTGCAATGTGCTGCTCATCATGTGCATGTGGATAGTAGTTATTGGCATGACTTGTGCAAATGCACTTTGCTATTTAACTTTTACTTTTTTTGCAAAGGCATCTATAAACCAGTAGAAAATGGAAAGCAAGACATACTAATCTCTATTTTAGTAGATATGAAAGATATGCATAGAATAGCCTCTTTTTATCCTTATTATCTCTCTTCCATTTCTTTTTGAAGCAAGTATGATATTGTCTACAACACAAAGCTTTAGCAGAGAAACTAAAGTCTGGTAATTTTCCTTCTCATAATGCTAACACCAGTCATTGGCACCAATCTGTATTGTCTTGTCTGAATGGCATAGAATGAAATATTTACAAGTGACATTCGATTATAAATTGAAAAGTATTTACAAGAGCTAAAATAAAATGAAATATTAATTGGTTTTTGTGCAATGTGTTCCTACTACTCTAGCTAGATTTGTGAAGAAAATGCGTGGTGAAATTTTAAGCAAAAGCTGAAAGAGACAGATTCCGAAGAAGTTACCATCATCCCTTAGTTAAAATGATGTTAGTAAATAAACAGAGGTCCAATAGATAAGCAAAATTGCTATAAACCAGCCACTTTAATTTATGTCCCACTTATTTTTTCGTAAGACGCATATTTTACAAATTTAAGAAATATTATCACTATAGTTAATAAAATGCAGACTCTGGTACGAGGTGAAGAAGGCAGTCTGCAATTTTTCTGACGGATTTACTATTAACTAGTACAGCACCATACGCTAAGAAAAGCATTCAGCTTGTGACGAATCTATGGCTGTATAAAGTTGGAGATTACAACGTGAACAACAACACACAGTGTGGCACTATGTTGTCTTCGCTAACTTTTATATGGCCTATTGTTCGAAATTTCCCATTTTAACTCTACGACTATTAACCCTTATAATGTAATAATTATTCTTTTACTATGCCACCCCTCCGACAGTGCCTTTGAACTCCGTGAATTCCCCATCGCAAAAGATGCTCTTTCTACTTTCTAAAACATTCTATGATCTAA
>CABIKL010001441.1:0-15407 GCA_902196195.1 Aptinothrips rufus
TTTGAACCAAAAACTTGCACGTGACCACTCATATGAGATCATGACAAACATCTGAGACGAAATAAATCGCAAAGTAGAGGTCAAGGTTTCAAATACCGCCTCCAGAGGGGTGTTCAGTTTTTTCCATGTGCATTTATTACCCACACTGACCCTAACTGTAGCAATTCCGACATCTCCTGAGAACTCGAGCGACTCAGCGCGCCTCGGAGAACAAGAGTAACTCGCGGGAGCGCACAGTATAATCTCGTGACACCACCGCTCAAATGACACACACACATTAACTGAAGGGCAACAGGGGCAAACATTTTGCAGAAATATTAAAACATCGTTTTATCTTCTAATGTATTATCATTATTAATATTCACAAATCACAGGCAAATTCACAACTTTCTGTGACACAAAACAGCTCTACATGGGAAACTGACACCATCAATATACATCAGCGGCGATGCCTATTAGTTTATAAAAAGAAAAAAGAAAAAGAAAAGAAATCATTGGCACAGCTCAAAAGATCAGTCAACATCAGTGATTGATGTCACAGTGAGTGAGAACCAAGGCTACAATATCACGCTCTGATTCTTAATTATTAAGTACTGGGTACTTGTAAGCGGGGAGAAATTAGCTGGCCACAACGGTGTAGATAGCTTAACGATACGAGAAAACAATGAGAAGGTAAGAAGGTGGGGAACTTTGGAGCAACTAATTGTCTTCGACGAGAAATTTCACCAACAGAGTAATCCTGTATCGTCTCGTCAAAAACGGACTGTCGCAAAGTCGCCAGTGGAACAAATCGACCACATTCCGACGTCGAAACGAAGGCAAAAACACAAATAACACTTAATTTCGATTTTGACGTCGAACCGACGTCGATTCAATAAGCCATTTCTGACTGGTCTATCAACTTTGCATAGTTTTAGGTGGCACTGGAATCCCGCGATCCCTGTACAGTCACAGTCAAGGAACACCACCAGGAAGCACTGACGATTTGTGATAACACTTTGTGTTCAAGTACTGAGAATGCCGAATGAGGGCGCTGCAGTCGCTCACGAAGGCAGCGACACTAGGACTGTGTCCCTCCTGGCGGGGGCGGACGAGTTCCTCTTGACAGGGGACGGCACTGCCGGGGGAGCAGCCTGGGTGTTCTCCGACAGCCTCCGGATGACCTTCCCGCCGAGCTTTTGTTGTTGTTGCTGCTGCTGAGCTGGTGGCGACGGCTGCGGGGACTGCTTTTGTTGTTGCTGCTGCTGAAGAAGTTGTCGCTGCAGGAGCACCCTCCGCCCGGGCTTGCGACCCTCTTCGCTATCCGCGGCGCTGTGGGTCTGGGGACATCCTGGACTCTCTGAGGCCTGGCGCAGAGGTTCCCGAGTCCACGGCAGCCCTGGGCGGGCGCTCGGGGCTGGGGCACCGCCGACCCGCTGCAACACAACACCCGTCAGAACATCACAGACACTCCACGCTTCAGCTTCCCTCCGGAGACCGGCCGGGGGAGAACCGCCTGCTACAGGTTACTAGCTCAAATTAACTGTCATCCTAATATCGACTTTTCCAAGGTTGCTTCCGATAAAACAGCCATAACTCTTAGGAATTACTAAGTACTTACATGGAAGATTTAAAAGCCCAAACAATAAATACAGTTCTCTAAAATTACTACATTGTCTGTTTAGTACTTAGTGATTCCAAAGTACTTTTCGTTTTTTAAAGCAGCACAGAGTAGACTATTATTGTCTGCTTTAGAGTCCCGAGATATCGATACTTCATCCTTCTTCTCTTTAGTACCTGTTACCTTGATCTTACACCCACAGCAAAGAGTAGACGATTCCGAAAGAATCGACCTTTCTGATCCTGCGTCTCACGTAAATAACGGCCCAGGTTGTACAGTTTATGGCGTAAAAATCGAGAAAAATCAATTTTAAAAAATACTGATTTACGCGCATTGCCCCGGGGTGAATAATAAGATAACAAGGCATTTCCACGAGTTTTAAAATAATTTATGCAGCCAGCTCTAGGCAACCTATCGATGTTTTAATGCCAGCAACTGACGATATAAATGAATTTTTCTACAACTACTACAAACCAAATGCAAAGGATGATTAAATTTCAAAGACGAGAATCGATTTGTGATCTCGTTTGTTATTAAATAAATATTTATGTAACTGTCAAGAAATGAGGTAATTATGAACTCAATGACTTGTCCATGCTTGGTATGAGTTTAGGTAGTTAAATGCATGAACCTAAATAAATATGTGGGATGACGTGAACAAACGAATCGTTCAAAGTTATGGTGCGCTGAAATTGAAGTGAGCGAAAAGAGATTGAGTGGTGGGCGACGTCGACAGGAGTTGTTTTGCGGGGATGCGTGGGAGACAAGCCATGCGGCATGCAATCAAACAAAAGAGCACGTCCAAATCCGTTTAGTAGTCAGTCCACACAACATTCACCGAGTAACTCACTAGGCCTGAACCTTTCTCTCGTCACCGACTTCCAAAATTTACCTTTCTGTGATATTGCTAGTACAGACTGACTATAGCGCTTAGAAGGCACAAAATTTATCCATGATTTGAGGTCTGATTTCAGATTCTGAATAGTGAGTTAAGCGTCAAGAATTCTTCGTCACACTGCTGAAGCAAAGTATGCCTATGTACAGGAAAGCAACACGTGATTGGAATGAACGTTCAGACAGATTTACGTCGAGGGCATCTTTAGAAGAAGGTTTTCAAACACAGCACGGAAGCTAACTTTATTTCGAAATCAAGGCAGCATGGCCAAACCAACCCTAGGGAGGCCTCCCTCTTTAATTATAATGATAATAATAAAATATCTTGAAATTTTCTGTTTACGAACAATCTAAAATTTGAAAAGCTGGATTATTCCTCACGAGTTTAAATCTGAAAGAGGATGTCCGGTGAGAAATGGGCAGTCTAAACGACGTCGATTCGATATCGTTTCCTCATCGTTTCGACGACACGTTTCTCACTGAGATGACGCCCTGAACGTCCTGCGGTGTTTTAGTGTGTCAGTCGTTAAGCGTGCAGCGTGGCGCTGCGTTCAGTTCAGCGGGTGCAGCCCTGGGGGCTGATTGTAGTCACCTCAGGGGGAAGGAATCTGGCTTGGTTAACTCCGATGCGACTTGTTAAACCACCTAGCAAACCTGAACACCTAGACACACAACCACAAGGAGTTAGTTTAAGACGGCAGCAACAGAGTGCGCTCGATAGACTTGAACCGATTGGCACGTAGCACTTGTGGAACATCTCATGACAAATTGAACAGAATCTAGTGGTCAAATCATGGATATCGGAATGCGTGACTCACCATAAAAAAAAACACGCTTCGATTGAAATAAATTGAGTAGATTGTGCGAAATAAGCAGTACGTTCCAACCAAATTGATGTAAACGTACCAATGTTTTCGCACCTTCCCCTGAATTCAGTTGGAACGCGATTGTATTTTTTACAGTTTTGAAAATTGATTAGTCTGAGGAGTGCTCCAGATCTGGAGCGACGATTGGCACGTCAATCTAATAATTAGCAGACTGGTTCACCTTCAGTCTGTCAAAACTGCGATATATTTTGAAGTGATTGGGGGCGAGACAGTCAAAGCAAGAGATCAACGTACTGGCCGCGTAGGGGCTGTCTGGTGACGGGAGACAAAGTCCCTTGGCTGGGCTTCACGAAACACTTGTGGAAAATGTTATAAGGCACGGCTGACAACATTTCGGCGAACGGCCAAATCGCAGTAAGACTGGAATTTCAACCGAATCTCGGAGTGAAATGCTTATTATTATTCATGATTGTGAAAAAGTTTTTTCATACGTGTCGTTTCTATTGGTATTTCAGGTCATGAGCCAGTATTTTTGTCAGCGGCACTGCACAACCTTGGGGATAGAAATTGTCAGGTCCGGGTCCGGTGCCCTAGCAAACGATAGTACTATCATTCGGAGCAAGAATTCGCTACGCCTCGAGCGGCAGATTTGCAATGCTAAATACGTGGCGCAGCAGTCCAAGATAGCGGACGGCTAGATTATAGGACGTCGAGTAGCCAGCCATGTTGTCAGCCATGTTGCAGCAACAAGCAGGAATGACAAGAAAGAGACACTCGTGGAGACAGTGCAGATCACACCCCGTCGGCGCGTTCCCTGCGCCGCCCCTGGAAGGGAAGTGCCCACCTGGGGCTTCGGACCCGATTTGGGCCCTCGGGCGTGGGCCGCCAGTGGGAGCCGGACCGAGCCGGACCGAGCCGGACCGAGCCGGGTCGAGCCGGGCCGAGGCGAGCCGAGCCGGCGTGCGTCGCTACCGCTTTCGGTTTCGTCCTCCGCTCTTCCCGCCCTTCTTGCGCTGGAAATCAAGCAGTCGTTACCCTGTGACCGTGACCTTGAACTTCACCAGACCAGCGCGCTGGCCGAACAAGCTGGCTGAGTACACCCCGCTCACAGCAATTTCTAATTTACTACAAAACTAGTGAATTTTTAAAATCCCGCTCGGGATTTTTATTTTTGTTAAATACGTTTTTAAACATAATTTTGATAATTTTGTGGCAACTTTGGTTGATTATTTGACTACAAAGCTACGCCTATTTACAAGATGCGAGTAGTTTTTTTTTAACATATTGTATGGATTTCTGAAAAGGATTCGATGACACAGTTAGAAAGAGGCAATTTTTTTGAAGTGTTACTCAAATGAAGCGGAGCATTTTTTTCACCTGGTAGGTAACGAAACGACACCTCATACAGAAGTGCAGCTGGTATCAGGCCTCTAAGCAAAGCGTCGTATTTTTCGCACACCACCCCTCCCCTCCTCCGCCGAGGTGAGCCCAGTGACGGTAGGCAGCACTGTCAGGTCTGATTTCACCCACTACTTACTTGAACTCGAGGAGGCGGGGCGGGGCGAGGCGGGGCGGGGCAGGGCTTAGAGCTAAAGGTACCGCGACCACTAGGACACCACACAAGCCGCGTCCACCTATCGCCACACCACAGCGCACGGTTAACGCTGGGTCCGATCACATAGCACTCTACAAGCTGACGGCAACACAAGGCCCGATCCCGGGGTATTGACAGATGCGGCTCAGCTTGTGTTCCCATCAGATACAAGAAGGACAGGGACTCGTAAGCTCCAGGCCGTGGTCAGCTAAGGTCCACGTGGTGGGGGAATGTCCTGCGTGTGATTATGTCTGAGAGAATCTGGTTCATGTTCACGCTACAATGGGCGGTAAATCGTTCAAATCGAAGTCACGCTGGGATACTCGTTTGAAACCGATTAGTTTTCTTAAAATGTTTCGTGAAACAACAACTTGTTGGTCGTTGATTATGATAAGTGTTCTTACCTTTCGTTCTTCGGGTTCGGGCCCCTTCTGCTGCTGCGCTTTTGGTGGTTGGTTCTGTTGTGAGATAAGTTGCTGTTGCTGCTGTGGTGTTCGCTGCTGCACTTGTTGTTGTTGTTGTTGTTGCTGCTGCTGCTGTTGCTGTGCCTGTGGAGGCTGTGGTTGGGGCGGCTTGTGCTGCGGCACGATGTGTTGCTGCTGTTGCTGCTGCTGTGCCTGGGGTTGGGGCGGCCTGTGCTGCTGCACAATGTGTTGTTGTTGCTGCTGCTGTTGTTTCTGCTGTTCCGGTGCGAGTCTCTGCTGGGCGGGCGGTGAGGGGGGCGGTGCCTTCTGCTGCTGGGGCTGCACCGCCGCCACGGGGATGCTACTCGGCACCACGCCGTTCAGCGTCCTGTCCTTGGACAGCTGCTCCATCTGGAACCTGCACAGGACCGCTCTCTGCTCAGTGAAAGAAACACCCGACATGCCTCGCTCCCCGACATCGAAAACAATCCCTCTTCAACATTTTATCATTTAGCGGCCGACGTATGCCAAAAACAGAACGGCGCACTCTCGAAATCTGCCAGGTGAGGGATCTAACCTCATGGCACGCGTCAACATAATAGTTTATTACAACGTCATTAACGCTAAGTACGTTCTGACTTACATATTACACTGTAAAAAAATATCTGTTTTGGGGAGACATCCCCGAGAAACAGGGGAGCAGTAACACCAGTTTCCGAACTTTTCGCCCCAATAAGTTTGAAACTGGTGTTACTTCACCCCTGTTTCCCAAGAAGGACTCCACAAAACTGAAATATCTTTTAATAATGAAATAAAGATTTGATTAGACTCCTACCTCCTGGCCTCCTCCTGCAGCCTGTTGATGGCGGTCTCCCTCTCGGCCAGTTGCCGCCTCAGCTCCAGCTCCAGGGGGCCGTGCCGCGCTCTCACGGCCTCTTTGAGCCGCGAGATCTCCTCGTCTCGGGACAGCAGTGCACGCTGCATCTCCGTGATGTCCCCGGGCCTCTGTAGGAGCGGAGGGGAGAGGGGGAACAATCAGCACAACGTATCTCAGTTTAAAAAGATTTGGCAATTTCCAGGCTGAAAATACCATGATGGGAGAGCAATACAGAAAAGAAAAGTACGTTTGCCGGGTTTTTTTTTTGATCTCAGAAGATTTTTTGAAACTGTCTATATTTTTGAAAGGCTGACTTCTAACCGCTCGGCTATCAATAAATTAATGAAATGTTAGATGGGAGAAGCCAATTCTTCTTCTCTCAAAATCGGTCTTTACCCGTGGGTAGCAGCTGAGAGTACTCCCATCATCACGGTGCCTCCACATGGGGGTGGGAACCTCCCCAATCGTTCCACGTGACTCATGATATTTTGACCCTGTTTTTTCTTTAAATTTAACATTGTACGTCGCTAGTGCAGTTTGTCTTACCTTAGACGCCTCCCTCAGTCTTCCGATCTCCTCATCCCTGGCGGCGACCACCCGCTGCAAGTCTGCTATCCTGGCCGAGTCCTCGGGTCGCGGGTTCGACTCCAGCCGGGCGAGCGCCTTGTCTTTCTCCGCCAGAGTCTTCTTGAGGGCGGTGATCTGCGCCGCGTCCTCGGGGCGCCCCTTCTGCGCCTTCTCGAAGAGGTCCTTCTGGATCTGCGCCACCTCCGCTGCGGACTTGGAGAGGGCAGCGTCTTTCTCCGCCAGCGCCTTCTTCAAATCCTCCATCTGTTGCACGGGCACAGTTAACTCGCCTGTCAGTTGTTTAATGTCAGACCCACAGAGCCTCCAAGGAGAGAGACCCAAGCATCATGGCGGACGCAGGGCAAGTCCCACGGGTGCTGAGATCCAGCTGGGGAAAAGTTTTTGACAACTCTAATCCAGTTGCTACTCATGCGTAAAGCGCGAGGGGAGCCGGAGGAGGAGTGGAAGGGATGGCTGTGCGAGTGAAGACTTCCAGACAACGGGACTCAGGCCGTGCAGTGGGCGCCTCTCTCCTTTGAGCCTCTCTAATCCTAACAAGCCTACCTGCGCGGCGTGCTGCTTGAGCTTCTTGTTGGAGTCCTCGCGCTGCCGCTGCCCCTCCAGGGTCTTGAGCTGCTGGCTGAGCTTGGCGATGGCCTCCTCCTTGTCGCTGAGGGTCTTCTTCAGCTCGCCGACCTGCTTGAGGGGCTCCTTGGCCTGCGCCGCGTCCTTGCGCGCCTTCTGCAGCTCCGCCTCCACGTCCTGCAGCTTCTTCCTCAGCGTGGCCAGCTCCTCCGCGTCGGCCGCTCGCCTGCAACAGCGAGCCCCGCTAGGTTGCTGCGGCGCTACTCCTCGCTCCAGAGACTTTCAATGCGAAGCACGTGGAGCACCCACCTGCCTATCTCCGCGTCCTTCTCCTTGAGCTGCTTCCTCAGCGCGGCCAACTCCTCTGCGTCGCTCGGCCGCCCCGCCGAGTTGAGCCTGCGAACACATTCAAGGCCCGGCGGCGTCTCTACTCCTCGCTCCAGAGACTTTCAACGTGAAGCACCGGGAGTACCCACCTGTTTATCTCCATGTCCTTCTCCTTGAGCAGCTTCCTCAGCTCGTCCAGCTTCTGAGCGTCCTGCGGCCGCGGGCTGCTCTGGGCCTTGCGCAGCGCGGCCTCCCGGTCCTTGACGGCGGCGTCCTTGTCCCGGAGCTGGCGGTCCCGCTCCGCCAGGCTAGCCTGCAGACACCACGCGTCACTACCCCGCGCGACAGAGAGTATCCAAAGCAAAGCGCGTTCTCACGAGGAGACGAACAAACCCCAAAACCAAACCGCAAAGAAAGAAGAAACGTCCGGCAGGAAATTTTGACGAAACCATTGAATAAAAGCGGCATGTAAAAAATATCGATATTGTTCAATATTTCTCGGAAAATTAAAGAAATTAAATCAGACTTTTGCGCTCTGTCACAAGTTATCCTTTCATCTCTTTTTTCGTCAAAAACGTTCTGGATGAGTGTCTTTTGAGTTTAAGCAACACCCAGATTTCACATGATCAACCTGGTTGGTATACCATCCGACATGTTTTTGTTTTGTGTTGTTGTGCACCTTGAGCACGTCGGCGCCCGCCGCGGCCTCTCGCAGCTTGGCGATGGTGACCTCGTGCTCGGCGAGGGTGTCCTTGAGCTGCTGCAGGGCCGCCTGGTCCTGGGGCCGCGGCGAGGACCTCAGGCGGTCCAGCGCAGCATCCTTGGCCACCACTGTTCTGCGGAGATCCTGGATCAGCACCTGGTCCTCGGGCCGGCCCTTCTGTCTCACCTCCTCCAGCCTGAACAGACAGCGACAAGCATTTCAACACTCTAAAGTAAACGTTACGGAAACACACAGGATTACTCAATTTTGTGTGCATGGAATATGAATTCTGTAGACCACGTAAGAATGTGTCGATCATTGCACAGAAAATAATGAAATATGTTCCAAAATAATCCAACTTCTACCAATGTCGCCATTTTTTGACAAAATTTTGCTGGCCTCTGGGTGAAGCTCCAGGCCTCTGAATCGGTCCGGCCCGCTCCTAAGAGTGACGCGGCCTGAGATGTAAATCATGATAACATCAGGTGAGTTTCTAACCGCCCTCTCCCGTCTGACAGGCGCTAGAATCATTTTACGGTGGATGCGAGAAACTGGGCCAAAAAACTTTGCGATAAAGTGCTGGTCGAGGCCTACGACCGGCGAGGGCGGGGGCAGGGGCGGGGGCAGGGGCGGGGGTGGGGGCGGGGGCAGGGGGGGAGTGAGTTGTCCACGGAGAACAGCCCCCATAGCCTCGTACCAGGCAGCTCGTCCGGCGCGGCTCGGCCTGGTCAAAGGAAACTTGCTCCTGACCCATTTTCCGCGTGGTCTCGTCTGAACGACACGCATCCGGGGTGGAAGGGAGGAAAAGAGGAGAGAAAATATGGAGGGAACAAGGGGAGGGGAGGCTTGAGGGCTGGACCCCACCAATTTCAATCAGGACGCGGCTGGATGAGCTCAGGTGCTGTCCATGAATGGCGACGCGCTATTTTCGTATTTCTTTAACCGCCCCCGCACCCCGCGCCCCGCGCACATAACCTCTGCCTTCCACATGCCCTTCGACAGGGCGGGGGCGGTGTGTCGTCACTGTGAACGGGCCCTCAGCCGTGCGCAGCCCTAGACCGGGAGGCCCTGGACGAGTGGAGGACGAAAACAACAGAGTTTATCTCCGGGGCGATCCGAATAAATCAAATGAAGCGGTGGGAAGCGGAGCTCGGCGCTGGACTGGCCACCTCACAAGGCCGCCATGCTCTGATTTACACCTTTTCGTTTGTACGAGATCGTACACTTCAAAACTCAGGTCCTCAACTTGAAGGTAAAATTTTGTCGATCGATCTTTCGAATCAAAAGTTTCTTTCCTCTGGAAATGTCTTGAAAGGGCGACGCAAATAGAGATTCAAAGGGAAAAGTCCTACGATTCAACTGGTTCTCTGACCTTTCGCATTTCGTTCCAAGAATTCCTTTGAGTTGAAGATTTGAATGTTGCCTGATAAGCGTCTGAATCATCAAAGACAGGCATCATCAATACATTCCACGACATATTTATTTTAGAGTGGAGTTCATTATAAAAGAAATTCGCAGACATGGGGAGCCCGGCCCGAGAAACAGGGGCGAAGTAACGCGTTTCAAAATTTTTGGGTCTCGTTTTGAGGATTATGTAGAAATGCATTTTAGAGGAGTCCTCATCATTTTGGTATAGCTCTCAAAATGTGTCCCGAAAAAATCTGAAACTGATGTTACTTCTCCCTTGTTTCTTGGGAAGGGCTTGCCGAAACAAGTGTTCTTTACAGTGCTGGTGCTACTCACTGCTGGGAGAGCTCGTCGACGCGGTGCTGCAGCTGGCTCGTCCTCTGCTCGGCCTCCTTGGCGAGCTGGGCGCGCAGCTTGCGGCGCTCCTCCTCCGCCTGCTCCCGCAGCGCGGCCTCCCTGGCTCTGGGTCAAGGTCAAGGGTCACGGGTTAGTGGGTCAAGGTCATTGCCCCCCAAGCTCCAAAGCTGGCTGAGGTCCGGCCGGTCTGGGTGGCGGATCATGGCGGAGTGATGACATGGGAACGATCCTATTGGACCTGCTCTGCGGTGGTTCAGTAGCACATCATCTAAAATCTGCCTACGTCCCAAAAACAACTAGAATTACTCAAGAATGTTGACATAGCGTGCATTAAAAAATCGGTCTTATAATCAAAATCACAGTTGTGCTCTATGCAAATATAAAAAGTAAAAAATGGTAAAACTCACACAACTAACCAAGCAACAAAGAAAAAGTTTGAAATCGTCTCTGTTAATGATGCATAATATATAAAAAAGAAAACTGTACTAAAAATAAAAAATTAAAATAATTAAAGTTTGTTTAATAAAGGGGTGAATGGTCCAAAAAAAGTCAAATTGGGACATCCTCGCAAAATTCGTTAGTTATAAGAATGGCATAAGAGGATAGGATTATCACATGATCAAACTCCAGTAAAAAAGTTCTAAGCCTACGAAGAGAATCTCAAGGAAAAAATCAATATATCAAGTTGCTAATATCACGATTTAGCACAAAAACTTATAAAAAAAACTTATGAAATGGCAGCTGCTGCAAACGGAAAATAAGATCTAGTTCCAATTTCTAGCCATAAAAACTTAATGAATCGTACAAAAAGCCAATTATAAAAAAAAGGGACTATTCTTGTTGTTGTTTTTTCTTTTTTGTAGCCCACTGCATTGAAGAGAGATATTGAACAGAGTAGTAAGACCACTGTCATGTATTTTGTTTCACTACCCGCTAATCAAAATTAAAATGAAACGAGGGCTCGGACCGAGGGGGTCGGGTCAAAAGGTCCACCAAGGGTGGGGGACGGAGGTTATTACGACAGACGACAGAGAATGGAAGGCCCATGTTGGTCCCGATGAGTTGCGAAATGCAGCATGGCACATTGAGAGGGGTAGCATGAACTGGACAGCAGCGGGCGAGGAGGGGGGGTGGGGGGAATCAAGATGGAGGGAGGGGAGGGGTCAGAGGACCTGGAACAGCAGGACAGCCAGGGCGAGCAGCGAGCAGGCGAAGGTGAGGCTGGCGTCGGCGGACAGCCACCAGCACAGGACGGAGGGCAGGATGACCAGGCACGCCAAGGAATCTCGAATCCGGGCCTCGCTTGGGTCAAAAACCAAAAACAAGACCGTGCTGGTGTGATTGTGTCCCGCCGGGCGGTGTGCAGTGCACTGTGCGGGGTGGTGAGTGGTGGGGGAGGGGTCTTTGAATCGCTACCTGACGTTCCTGGTCGCCTCCTCGCTGGCTCTCTGCATCGCCTCCTTGTGGCTGCTGGCCGACTGCTTCAGCTCCGTCTGCAGGCTGGCCAACTGCAGCGCCAGCTGCAACCAAAGGAACGAGCGAGTCAAGTAACGCGGCGGTGGTCTGCAGGGTGACCAACTGCAGCGCCAGCTGCAACCAAAGGAACGAGTGAGTCAAGTAACGCGGCGGTGGTCTGCAGGGTGACCCGGGGTCGTGAGGTTGGCTGCGCGTTCGCCCACCTACCAGGGGCAAAAGGCCCAGGGGAACATTTTGCCTCTAACAGGGTTGTTACAAGGCAGTCATTTTCAAATTCCCTGACGTTTCGCTGACAAATCCCTGACGCAAATGTAGATTATCCTTGCCTTTTACAAACAAGGCACGTGACCGCATAGTTGTGAGAGACAAGAAAAAAAGTGCTAACGAAATCGTTAATATTCGAGGATAAAACGAATGAAATCTGCATCTGCCCAGTTGTTAAATACTGGCAAAGAATTCGCTTTACAATTCCCTGATTTTCGTGACTGATAACAACCCTGCATTAACACAAGCTGTAAGAAACATCTTAATATTACAGTACCTTAAAACTAAATAAATCAACAAAAAATTTAGCAGAAAGAGAGCCGCCCGTAGCCCAGATCGAGGTTGGGTGTGCGCGCGCCCACCCTCACCCACCCGTGCGAGCGCCACTGGGGTGACCAACTTGGGCGGTGTCGAATTCTCACCTGCTCCTGCTTGGGCGCAGCCTCCTTGGCCACCTCCAGGGCCTGCGACAGTTGGCTGACCTGCGACTCCAGCCGGCGCTTCTCCGCCGACATAGCCTGCACTTGCTCCTCTGCGCACACAGTGATGCCAACATTAGAAATCAGGAAATTGAAAAGTGCACCTGCCAGCGCTGGTATCCGAACCAGGGACCCCGAACTTGGAACCAACCCATCTTCCTGCGGTGCTGGTCTCTGAGCCCCTGCAGCGCCGCCTCCGAGTCCCTCCTCATCTGCTCCTTGACGAGCTCCAGCGTGGCGCGGGTGGAGGCGCTCTGCAGTTGGTAGCTCTGCTCGCTCGCCGCCAAGCGCTTCTCATACTCCTCCCGCAGGTTGTCTGCAGACACCAGTCAGGTTGGCACTCATTACAAGATAAACAGCGCGAAATTGGATTTAAATTTGTTAAAAGGGTCGAATAAGCGACCAGACCTCTCGTTCATTTGTTAAAATTGATCTTCTTTTCTAAATCTGACCAGAATTTCATTCAAATTCTCCGAGAGTTCCAGTTCTTACCGAGTTCCCCTTCATGCCTCTTCTCCATGGACTCGATCTGCTCCTGGTACTTGTTGTCGATCTTGTCCAGCTGCCTCCTCAGCTCGAACATGTCCCTGTCCGCGTTGGTCTGCAGCCTCTCCAGCTCTCTGTGCAGCTGGCCCTCCTTCTCCTTCAGCTTCTGCATCAGAGTGGCCACCTGGAAAACAAGCGGGATTTGAACCCGGGATCGCGGCCTCGGGAGCGTAGCCACACAGAAAAAACCAACCAAACACAGAAACCCCAAGTGAAAAATATTTTTGATAGTCATGTTCACACTCAATCCAGAAGCTTTTCACATATTCTTGATCATTTTGGAGTCGGTCTCCAAATGATCTCTTAAAATATTTTAAAATAGTTATAAATATTTAAAAAAGTGCTTTGGAAAATTTTAAAATATTTTTCAAAATTATCTGGAGACGGTCTGGAATGCGTTTGGACGAGGTCTTAAAGTGACCTCGAAAGATATCCCCCCGCCCCTACCCCCCTTGGTTTCTGGGTTGGGTTGCCGCTTGGGCTTGGGTCGTCTGCGCACCTCGGTGTTGGCGAGGTCCAGCTTGGCTCGCAGCTGACTCTGCTGCCGGTCAGCGTCCTGAGTCAGCTCCCTGCTCTGGGCGTGCAGCGCGGCCACCTTGTCCTCGGCGTGCACCTGCTCCAGGTCGGTCTGCAGGCGGATCGCCTCCGCGTACATGCGGGTCTGCCACTGCAACACCACACACCATCACAAACTTAGGGGAAAGTTACGAAAAAATAGTGGAATTTTTTTTAAAAGTCAGTTTTAAATTTACTACATCTGTTGTAAACTTAAAGAAAATTTATGACATTTTCGATGTTGAGAAGCATGAATTCGTCCTCAGAAATGTGACGATGTTTTTCTTCTGAATTTACGGCCACGAAGCCCTCGTTGTATTTGAGGATGAGTGCCACAATACTACTTCACAACTTACAGTTTATGCCCCCACCCTGGCGAAGCCTGACCCACATGGTTTCTGGTATTTATAGCAGCCCTCCCACCCACGGGTTCCTCCTCTTCACGACACCGGGTGACCCGCAGATAGAAACATCTCTACACAGACAAACCAGAACCCAGACAACCCTACTGCATCAGCTCACCTGTTCGGCTGCGTCACGCTTGGTCTGCTCAATCTTGTCCTGGCACTCCCTCTCCGTCTCCAGCAGCTCCATGGAATGTCGCTCCTGGAAACCCAAATCACAATCATTTCACCGCTTGTTGGCATTTTCAGAGTCCGGTAAAATACCTTAGTTCTTAAGGTAAGTGCTCATAGAAACGAAAAACACGCGAAAAGGTTGGTCAATATCTGTCTCTCAAATCAGCAGTGGGTGTCAGGGGAGGGTAGGCAACCTGGTGGACACACGTGCATTGCTTCCAGCTGGTTGCCTATCCTCAGAATGACAGGGGCCCTCACACACAGAAGACCAAACCAATCTTAAGAATTCAGCAACATTTTTTTCTGATTTTCTGAACATGCTCCGAAAGACATTTATTCAAAATTTGTTTACATCGTGCATTCAGTACCTCAGTGAGAGAATAGTAAGAAACTGTCAGTCGGAATGATATCAACACGATGTCAAATCGATTAACGATATAGAGTCGATGTCTCTTCGACTCCTCGGCCAGGTGCTCACCAGGATGGCATCGATGTGGAGCTTCTCCCGGTCGAGCGCCGCCCGGAGCCGCGCCACCTCCTCCTTGAGGACCTTCTCGTTGACCTGCAGCTGCTCCAAGTCCCTGGTGTTGACTCGCAGTGCTCGCTGCTGCTCGATGTTCAGACCCCGCAGCTGCTCCGTCTCGGCGCGCGCCTCCGACACGCTCTTCTCCTGCATCAACCCGGCACAACTTCAGAGTTGACTTACAACATGCAACAAGCTTTAGAATACGTTGTTGCTATTTCAGACTTTCAATTAAAATTTCAAATTTTGAATAAATAAAACTAACGAAACAAGTGGTTTCAAATTTTTGAAGAAAACCCCAAATTAATAAAAAAAATTCAAACTTTCAACACAATTTCCAAATTTCTGATACTTTCAAATAAAAAGCAATAAATTTAAACTTTGAATTCGAAGGCAACGTCAAGCACGGCATGTCCTTACGGCGGCCGTGGCTGTCTCCTCCAGGTTGGTGACCTTGACGAGCAGCTCGCGCAGGGTGCGGTCCTTCTCCTCGACCCTCTTCTTGGCGGCGGCCTGCACCTCGCGCAGCTTCCACTCCAGGTCGGCTAGCAGCTGCTGCTCCCGGTCCGCGTGCACCGTGCGCAGCTCCTCGAACTCCTTCTGGAAGCGGGCCTCCGTGTCCTCCATGGCCTCCTCGAGGGCCTCCTCCAGCGCGGCCCGCTCGGCCTCCAGCTCGACGAGCACCTCCTCCAGCTTGCTGCGCTCCTCCAGGGCCACCTCCAGCTGCTTCTCCAGCTCGGACACCCTGGCCGTGACGGACTCCAGCGACTCCAGCCCCTTGCTCCTCTCCAGCGCGTCCTGATTCACTGGCAACATAATTTAAAAAAAAAAACACCCTTGGTTT
>CABIKL010001442.1:0-15405 GCA_902196195.1 Aptinothrips rufus
TCCCCCCCCCCCCCCTCCTTTTCCTCCTCCGTTCAACCCTTCCCTTCCTGCACTTTCGCGCCGCGCATTTGTCATGGGCGCAATATTAGAAGGTCATAGGCTCTCGTTTCATTAAATGAATTTGCACAAACCTGTGGCATGACAGGGATTGGTCAGTGTGCTAGTTCACTTGCTCCGTGCCCTAGGTCCACCAGCAGCTTAGGCTTACTAGGTACTTTCACTTTCATTGAAGCTTTTTTGACTGGTGTAACAGCCTTGGTCACAACAGAGTGACATAACCTCAAAGAGGACAACGGCCGCTGGTTGTAGTGACTGTCATCAGACTATCACCTACTAGTTTTATGTGTGTTGGAGCAGTGTCTTGTTTAAGTTGATTAAGGTGTATTGTCATTATTCTTTCTCCGCCTCCTCCCCGATGGTACAATCCACCACTGGGAAACCTTCAGCATTTGTTAAAATTAAATTCTTTACATTTTTTGCAAAAAAAATAAATAAATAATAATAGTATTTTTAAACTTTTTTTTGGCTTCGAATCAATTTAACCTTTTTTTTCTCCTCTTTTTCAGGTCTTTTGTTGTTTCTTGTCCCTGTCATTGCAACCATGACCACTCCATCATCTCAAGAACCTATGGCCGCAGTGATGAAGGGTATCAATGACTTCACTATGGATGTGTATCTTGTAAGTTTAAGAGTGATACAATGAAAAAATGTTCAATAAAAGTAATTTTCAGAACTGCTTATTCACGTACATTCTTTTATCACAGGCTACACTGGATGTCAAAGGACCTGGAAGCAATATTCTAGTATCTCCACTGAGTGCTGCTCTGGTGACTGCTATGGTCCACGCTGGAGCTAAAGGAAAAACTGCAGACGAAATTGCTGAGGTTTTGCACCTTCCAAAACATAAAGAAGTGTTGGAAAAGGGATTCATTGATCTCCATGCCTCCTTAACTGTAAGTAAAAATTAGCATTACTATTTGTACTAGAATTTCTGTTATAAAAATTTCCTGTAAAACTTCCTTTTTTTTTTTGTTTCAGAACACGCCGAATGTTACACTTGAAATTGCTAACAGAATATACATGGAAAAAACCAAGATCCTGAAAAAAGATTATCAGGACACAGTGGTCCGCGTACACCGTTCAGATGTGCAATCTGCTGACTTTATTAACAATGCAGAAAAGGAGCGAGGCACTATCAATGGATGGGTTTCTGAAAAGACTCATCAGAAAATTAACGATTTACTCCCATCAGGTACACACTTGTTAAATTTGATTCATTTGTAAATTTATAGACTTTTTTGTGCACTGCAATTCAATAGAAATTTCAAACTTTTGTAACTTCTTATTAATTTTTTAGGCATTCTTACTCCTGAAACGCGACTTGTTCTTGTAAACGCTGTTTACTTCTATGGCAAATGGAAGGAGCAGTTTGACCAAGCCCAAACTAACACAGAGGACTTCTACGTCACGAAGGACAAGCAAGTCAAAGTTCCGATGATGCATATGACCAAGAACTTGCGCTACGCTGAAATCCCTCAGCTTGATGCCAAGGCAGTGGAACTCTGTTATGCAGTAAGTGTTGATAAACTCTGATTAAAATTTGAAGCAAATATTGATCAAGTTTCATTCGCCTGACTAATTTTTAAACTTCCCAAATTAAGAAAGTTTTCCATTTATGTTAGATTTGTAAAGTAGTTTTAATGTGTTCTTCATTTTATTTTAACAAAGTGTTAATGATAACTTTTTTCTGTTTCCCTCAGAATGAGCATGTTTGCTTGCAAATTATTCTCCCCAACACCAAAGATGGCCTAGCTGGAATGCAACAGAAGCTTCGCAACAAAGAGTTTGATCTCTCCAACATTGATTTCTATTCAACCAAAGTGCAACTGAGCATGCCTAAGTTCAAGCTGGAGGAGACCTTGGACATCAAAGCTATTTACCAGAAGGTAAGCTCAGATAAGATTTATTGACGGCATTTCCTTTCATTGATACATGATTGCTGATTTCTAATGCTAATGAATTGTTTTGCACTTCCTCTTCCTTAGATGGGAATCAATGATATGTTCTCTAGCAAAGCTGATTTGTCTGGAATGATTGAGGGAAATGAACCCTTGGCTGTCAGCGATGCAATCCAGAAGACTTACATGGATGTGAATGAGGAGGGAACTGAGGCTGCAGCTGCCACTGGTAAGTCAGCCTTCTCTTTATTATTCCACAACAATACAATCATACTGCTTATTGCTTCGCTTTTTCTGTGGAATATCTTTTGCCTTTTTGGGGGAGTGTTTTTATGCACAGCATGAAAATTTTGATATTGCTTGGTTTTTTCACACATTTTGATCATTGGATAGGATCTCACAATTTCAGATTCTCAGATATTTTTCTTGAGCTTTGGACTAAAAACTGAGTATTCGGTTTTGTTTTCTCCAGCATGCAATCATTCTTTACAAGCATTGTTCCCACTGATTGTTTGAAATTTCCAATTTTAATGGTCTGCAACATGTGCGCTTTGAACTTACACATTGGTCTTCCATGATTCCTGCATTCATCCTAACAGCAAAATGTACACATTGGACTTATACTTCAAGCTTCAATAATGCAACACATGCTTCACCTTCCCAGCAAATTCACATCTATTTCCATAAAATGGCAAATTTCATCCATTTTTGAAAATTAAGTGGCTCACAGTTTGAGATTCTTTCTTCTTAAATTTTATCAAGTATTTGCTTCACTTTTGAGAATTTGAGTGTTTTGTGGTATTTCTGGTCTATTTTGATTTTGTTTGCTTGTGTCTATCTACTAGATATATGTGAGGTAAACTGTAATTTACATCAAGTGTTATGCCTTGTTTCTATCTACCATTTTCAGGCACATCTTAGTGATTTTGTTTGTGGTTCTTGTTTTTCCTGGGTTGGTTTACAAACTGCACATGGCATGTTGATACAACTCCATTAACAGTAAAAAAGTAGACTTTTAAAAATTGACTTAAAATAATGGGATTTGACTTTTAAAAAATGTGAAAGCTTGCTGTGTTGGCGGGGCCACCTTGTACACTTCAGAAGTACAAGATTGACTGATTCAGTGGCCACAGTGGGCTACCTAAGCACCTAAGGCTTTGTAGACTTAACTTTTTCCTGGAAGATTTTTGTGTTATTGCATTTCATAATTTTTTAAGGCATTTCATGCATTTTTTAATTTTACTGTTTTGCTGATGAAATTTTCAAGTTTACTGTTAACAAGTGCTTTATATTTACAACCCAGATCAAACATGACTTGTCTGTGAATATTACTGACTCATATTGTTCTTGTGCTATTCTTTTTCTCAGCATGTGTTGTCCGAAGAAAGCGTTGTTTGGAGGTGGAGGAGCCTAAAGAGCTTTTTGTGGATCATCCATTCTTATTCAGGCTTATTAATGCCTCTTCCATTGTTTTTATTGGGTCCCACTATGAGCCCACTGTTGTTTCGACTGAAGATGATTTGATAGATTTTTCGAGTGACCCACAGTTTGATGATACTCCTCATTCTGACGATGGCACCCGCAATCATAAGCCAAGCCATTGTGAATTGTGATGAATCAGCTTGCATTTATTAGATTGCTGATTTGAAGGTCGTAAATTTAAATCAGTAATTTATTTTGTTTTATTCTGGGATAAATACCGAATTGATACAATTTTACATTTAGCTCTTAAAGGAACAGGGTCTAAGAAGGCTTATGAATTTGGAGAAGACCTTGATTTGATTTGCAAATCTCGCACTAGTAACATAATAATTATAACTTTTTCTTTGCATTTCACACCTTTGTTTTTTTTATATTTGTGGTAGTATAAGATATATTGTGATTTTTTATCAGTTTTATCTTTTACTCAAGTATGTTATTTTGTAATGCTATTTCGGAGTCTCCCATATTTCTTGTTTTCTCACAGATCTGATGTATACATGTTAAGACATACTTTCTCAGTATTAGATTTTTTGATCGTTTGGTTTGATTTAAGATGTGTATCAATCATCAGGGCTGTATAGAATTTTGAAATGATTTTTCTTGTGCCTGTATGAAGTGTGTTCTCTTAGTCATAATATGCGCTCCGCATTTTTTGTGGTCTTCATTTCCCCTCTAGTGATAGCCCTATTTTTCAGATTTGCCGCCAAAATTTTAATTGCTGTTTCCTGCATTTTTCAGTTCTTTATATTGCAATCATCTGTTTGAGCGCCCTTGATCTCAGCTATAATGATTTAAAAATTCAAAAAAACATTTATTTTCATAAACTAAATAGGAATATCCTCAGTGTGCAATCTCTTTTCTTAATGAGGCATAAAATGTTCTCATGTTTCTTATTGTCTATGATTTTGTTGTTAATTAAATCTTAGGAACTTTTGCCACTAAAACATCCTTTGGGGCAAAAACATTTGTTTGTTACGTTTTTTATTCATCTACTATTTATTTATTTATTTTAGAATTGGAAGATAGATCTTCACATATTTTTTAAGAAAACTGCTTTTACTTTCTAAGGCCTTATACATACATCATGAGTGAGTGTCAAGCTTTTCTAATGAATGAGTGTCTAACCATGAACTCTTTTGCACATAAACATTCAAGAAAATAAATATCAAATTTTAACAGACCTTGCTTTACTTATACCTCGATGAATTTGACACCTCACATTTCATCTGAATTAGAGCTCTCGTCCGGTATAGATACAGCTTTTAGGAAAAAGTTTTTGTCCTCCAATACTGCAAAGGAAGAATGATCCATCTCCCTGTTCTGTTTGAATGTTTGGTATCGGTCATTTAAGTTGCGTTACGTCGTTCATTCGCACTTGTTTTTTTCCTACAAGTCTGCTCACTCAATCTTTTTCGCCTAGGCAATCTGTTCAATTGCTCCTAAGAACCAGGTCAGAACCCTCTCCAGTATTTCGCGGCATTCCCTATGGGAAGCGCTCGAGCAACAGAGCCACTGCCGTCGTGCTAGTTCCCTGGTAACAGTTTGCTGGCCTGGCTCACTGGCCATATTCTGGCCGCCTTATTCTTTTCAACTCTCTCGGACCCGTAACTCTTCAAATTAGTGGTGCAGTGTACCCTCCCAGTCAGCAGGCAGTGAGAATCAGGAATCATGTCGGAGACAGACGTGTCCGCCGGCCGCGAGGAGCCGGAGCAGGACGCCGTGCAGGCCGCGGAGCAGGACGCCGATCAGGACGTCTCGCCGGAGTCCCGGCCCCGGCCCGACTCGCGGCCCGCCTCGCCGCTCTTAGTGCCCAGCGAGAAGCAGCCGCCGTCGCAGCCCGAGGAGAAGGACGGCGAGGCGCAGCAGGCCGCCGTCGCCTCCGTCAACTCGGACATGATCCTGGAGGCGCTGGAGTCCCTGGAGCACAAGAACCTGCGCGGCACGTCCGAGGACCAGATCCTCGAGTTCCTGATGCGCACCTACCCGGTGAGCAGGGACCGCGCCGCGCTGCTCGCCGAGCTGACGGCCTGCCTCCAGGAGGCCGTGCGGCTGGGGCTCGTCAGGCACAACCAGAACGGCTCCTACCGCCTGGCCTCGTTCAGGGAGCAGGCTGCCGACCAGGAGAACGGCGGGCCGGAGCCGCCCCCCGCGCCGCGCGACAAGAAGAAGCAGGGCCAGAAGAAGCACCCCCTCCCTACTCCCGGCACGAAGCCCAGCCGCGCTGCCTCGGACTCCGACTCCGACGACCCCACCTGGAGACCATCGTCGCCCTCGCCCGACCGTCAGCGGGGACGGCGGAAGGGACGGGCGAGCAGCAAACCCATCAGGAGGTCCTCCAGGATCAAAGCAGCGCGGCGGAAGTCTTCTCCTCGCTCCCGGTCCCAGTCCAATTCCCGCTCCCGATCCCGCTCCCACAGCCACGGCCCCTCCCGCTCCCGGCCCGGCCCCTCCGGCTCCCGCCCCGCCGCCCGCCGCGCCGCCCGCTCCGCCGCCCGCTCCGCCGCCCGCTCCGCCGCCCGCCCTCAAAGGAAGCGCCAGGCCTCCAGTCACCGCCCCCGGGGCCGCCCCCAGAACCGCCCCCCAGCCAAGAGGAGGAGGAGAATGTAGGAGCAAATGGTTGGTCTCTAGAGCAGCCCTGTCAAATTCTAAGTCTTCTCTTTAACAAAGTGTTTCATTTTCTGAAGTGTATGCTTTGGGTTGATAAATTGTCTCATGAAATTTTTGTCAGCTCAGAAATGCGATTTTCGCTCGTGTTTTTAAGTTCTGTGCACTTGTTTGCATGGACAATGCACCATCGAAGCCATACACTTGTCAACAGCTTTCAAAACCACATTCCAAAATACTTCATCCTCTCATGCGTGTTTACTTGAATGTTTGTCTTCGACAAGGTTTCAAATTTCACCTCTTAGCAGACTGAAGCCTAACGCACTGGCTCCCTGCCTGGCATTTGTTGCAGCAATGGTTATCTGCCTCCGCTCACTCATGGTGGAAATAACAGAAAAGTTCGAGGTGGATCACCCATTTCTCTTGGCCCTGCGCTCCGATGAGGTGGTCCTGTTCATGGGACATGTCTTGGAGCTGCCTTCTTCTGGATAGATTGTCCTGTGTATAGCCTGCCTAGCTTACTATGATTGAATATTGCTTGTAAAATTGAAATTCCTTTTTATTTTATTTTTATCTTAGATCATTTTATCATCACTTCTAAATGTTTGTGTCTCTTCTTCTTTTGGTCTTTTTATAGCAGTCTTTATTTTTCATGAGCTTTTAATAATTTTTGTCTAACTTTAAAACTTTAGGAAGCTTGAACCTGAAGGAAGCTTGATTCGAATCTTTTACTTCATAGATCTGATCTGTAATATCTGTCCACAGTAAAGCTTTGATTCATCATCTCTTGAAATCCTATCATTAGGTAATCACTGCTTTTGCCAAATTTTAAAAACGTTATGCTATGAAATAGTTTGTTCTTATTTGTGTTTCATTGCAAAAAGATTCTTTAATAGTAAAAAGTAAAACGTAGTTTAAAGCTAATCAAAGCGTCCTATCACTGGCTGTGATTTTCAGATCGTGAGATCACTTCTTCCTTGTAGATAATATCTTTTTCGAGTTGCTATCTTTTTAAGCTCTAATAATATTGAGCTTTATTGAGCATTGTTACATGAACGGGTGAATAATTTTATTAGAATTTAGTTTCGTGCATTTTGGCGTAACGTGCCATGTGAGCTGTAAATGTACTGGGTACGAATCCGATGTTGCGGCTTACGCTTACACAAATGAGTACTTTTGTTCCTAAGTTAGCTTTTGATTACAGTATTCTCATGTACCGTTGCATCTAGTCAGTCAATGTACAAAGGCGTATTTGTTACTCTCAAGTAATCTTTTTATTTCCTTAGAGTAAGAATAGCACAAGTTAGATTAATATCAAAAAAAGTAACTTGAAATATCTGCCTTTTGAACAAAATGTACAGATATAACTCAGAAGTACCGTATAACAATTTTGTATCAATTTTTTTCCCATATAAAAGTTTACTCTACCTTTTTTTATTTACATGTAGAAATGGATATGATTTGACATGATTTTGTAATAAAATGCATCTTAAATACTACTTTGTAGAATTTCATCCCTCCTCAACAAACGTTTGAAGCAAATCAATCTCTTTCTTGCATGATATGAGTGCATTTTCTATGAAAAAGGACAATCTATTTCCCATTTTTTATACGGAGCACTTGATAGGTAGTTATTTTCATGGTGGTTTGTATCTCTGCATTCTCCACCCCTATGATCTGATAGCAAGTTTATAGTGGAATGCGGCTCTACTCCCCACTAGCAAAGAACTCATTCTTCGGTTGTGGTGCCGGTTCATTTCGGTATTGCCCTCTCACTCCCCCTCCCCGCCTCGCAGCTGAGGTGCTTGCGCTATGGCAACATTTCACAGTGTGTCAGTTGAATCTGATTTGAAAGAGAACTGTGGTAGAGCAAGAACTGAACTGTTGTTCCAGAGTTCGTAGTGGAATACCGCAGCTTGGTGCGGAGACGTTTGTTCGAGGCCGACAGGCCACTGATGCTCCGGCTGGTGCACAAGCTAGTGCCACTCGCGGACTACCAAGGCTCCTCGCCGAGGGCCTCGGCTGCCAGCAGCGGAGAGGGGGGAGGGGAGGGGGTCAGTCGCAGGCTGCTGGGGGACATTATAACCGACCACCTGTTTCCACATGTACTACGCACCGACGTGGTGCTCTTTGTCGGCTCCCTGGTCGACCCGAGGGCTGAGCCCGAAGGTGACCCCGAAGGTGACCCCGAAGTTGACCCCGAAGGGTACCCGAAAGGTGATCCCGAAGGTGACCCCATCCGGCACCAGTAGCAGGCTGGCATATTGCTCATTTTCAGTGAAGGACATGGTCTGAACAATGCGAGGGACAGTTTAAGAAAGGGCAGGTCTTAGTAAGACCGAGTAAAAGGAAATTATTAGCTTCGTAGTATTCTTCGGCCTGGCTAGCTTTGAAGCAAGGTTTGTATGATTTCTTCCAGGAACTTTTAAAACCCACTTGTTACCAATAAGCGTCGTGCGTTGTGTACCGCATTGTCCTCTTACGCTAAGTCCGTAGCAAGCTGTGCTGAGGACCAATAGCGGCTAACTGACTTGTTGGAGTGACGGCGGTGGGGCGGGCACGGGGGAGGGGGAGGGTACATCGCCTTCCCTCATCGCAGGTTGTTTTCGAGTTGTGCGCTACTTGTTGTAAATTCGAATATGGAGTCGGCGGGTGTGGAGATTGCGGGCCAGCCTGTTTGACCCTCTGTAGCGGTGGTGCTGCGGCCTAGCCTGTCTAGCCTAGCCCAGCCGTTCTAGCCGCGCTTGCCGCAGGGAAGTCCACGACCGGCGGGTGGGTGGGCGGGAGTTGCGTTGCCTATGCGGCAGGCGCTGAGTGATTGTTCCGTGCCCATTGGGTCTTCTCCGCGATGCACTTGTGTTTCCTACGCTGCACAACTTTGTAGGACGCCGCTCTCCTGCTCCTAACAGTAGTCCTGTGCTTTGGAGGGCAAAATCTGTCAATAATGCACCGCGGAACGCTTCAGATTTGTTTGCGTGTGTAAAGTGGGAGCACCATGACTTTGTGTGCCTCTTTTCATCTCGTTTTTACTTTAGGATTCTAGAAGCTGAATAGATTAGGGCCCTTGCAGATTGTGCTGGCTTAGCGTAACTGTAAAACTAGAAAACCTTAAGGCGCCATTAGTATAGAAATCTAGTTCAATTTCCATTTTTTAATAAGAAATTCCCCTCGAAAGGAACGTACGTACGCGAGAGTTTGTTGATCAGACCGAACGTCGAAGAAAGTTATGGCGTGTTCTTTACAGTGCCGCAGATCCAGACAGTTGTCATCGTCATTTCCGTTAAGCTGCTGTGCGGTACTTCCCTAAAAATAACAACAATACTAAACATGAATTTTGATGTTTTGTTGGAACTTATCTCCACAACTGCGCTGTTCTTTTCTAAATATCATAAAAAAGTAATTTTTCTAGCTTTTCTGTCCCCATTACAGTACAGTACCTGCCTAAAACTGATAATAAACACAAAATTTCTTAGTTCGTTGTTGTCTTCATTACAGTGCAGTGCTTCCCTCAAAATAATAAAAACACGAATTTTGCTAGTTGAGTTCCTCAATCGCAGTGCAGTTCTTCCCTAAAAAATAAAAATAAAAAATAAACACGAAATTTGCTTGTCTCGATTACAGAACATCTCTTCCCTAAAAAAATAAAAAATAAACACGAAATTTGCTTGTCTCGATTACAGAACATCTCTTCCCTAAAAATAATAATAGATAGAAACGAATTTTCATTCCTGAAAATTGGCAAGAAAGGCAGAAGAGAGGAGGGCTGGGGTGGGGGAGCGGGGAGTGACCGGATGGGTGGGTTGTTCCAGGGGTGGTCTTGCGCAGCCGGATGATGAGCCAGCCGTTCATCGTAGACCAGCCCTGCCTGCTGGTGCTGCGGTGCCGGGGCGTGGCGCTGCTCCTGGTCAGACTGATGGACCCCTCGGCGGCTCCCGACTCGCGGCCCGACCCTCGTCCCGACCCCCCGCAGAGCGCAGCGCACGGCCACGTCTCGCCGGCAGCCTCGCCCGCACCGCAGCGGGAAGACTAGCTCTAGAGAGCTCTAGACACCTGGCGTGTTTCTTTAATTTTAGGACAGGTGAGGGGCCGTATCCATACCATGTGACTTTTCGACTGGCCCTCGGTGCGCTGTAAAAAAAAAGTGCCAGTTTTAGAAAAGTGCTTCCCAAGAAGCAGGGGTGAAGTAACATCAGTTTCGAAATTTTTGGAGCTCATTTTGAGGGTTGTGTAGAAATGCGTTTTGGAGTGTCCTGACCATTTTGATACAGCTCACAAAATGAAAACTGTTGGCGAGGGGTAAAAGAGTGTGGTAAAAGATGGGGGTAGGAACGAGGTGTAGAACTCGCGGCCCTCATCGAAAATATAGGCTACTCTGAATATCTGGGAACGTTTTGTTCAGACTTAGCAGCTTTTTTTTATTATAAATAACTAGAATCAGTAAACAAATTGTTATACTTGATTACAAAATTGTAAATAAACTGTTACTAATCCCAGTTACGTATGAAATCTTTACTGATCAAAAAAGTTCTAAAAGATCTATAGTCATCTAAGTGAAGCCTCACGCAGTTTTAGACCAGTGCGTAGCTTGCAGATAATCGACAAGAATCGAGTAGACTTGTATTTTCTGTGTGGGTACGCAACCTCCAACCTGAAACTCTCGACTCAGCTCCGGCTCTAGTTTTCATTTCTCACTGGAAGCTTGACTTCCAGAGACTCTAGGCGACGGAGACAATCCAGTCACGTGATGAAGCCGACTCTCTCCCCTATGTGTCTCTATGCGTCATACCGTCTGCTACCCATTCACAAATCTTAGTTGTTTTCTGTACGATGCAATGTACCATCTATCAACTCTTCGATATTCCTCTGTATTGTGCCATTTTCTTTCATAGAAAGATGTTATTTATTCAATAAATGACTGGTTTCACAGATATCACCTGTCTCTTACCATATTTTTATTTTATTTTCTTGATTTTTTTTTTAGTTTTGATAATTTACCTCGAGTCCTATGCACTGTAGCGTTAGCTATTATAAGGTCGAAGCAAATACTTGATAATGTCATCTGAATATTCTGTTACCGGCTCAGTCTGTCAACACATGCCATACAACATTCCACACTTGAGTTATGTTCCAGTTGCTCCACAGGAAGCGAATGAAAAGACTTCAACATGTTTTACAGCTACTCTGAATAATCCGCTGCTCTGTTTGCATGGATATTAAATAGGTTTGGATGGTTCCAGGTGTCTCTTCTCCATCTTTGAACAGATTTCCAGTGAGAGCGGAACTTATCATTCATTGTACGGTGAATGGACGGTGAACTCTTGGACCGAATGTTCTCTAGTTTTACGGTAAAACGTGTCTTCTTTGAGTCTATTTTGCATCTTCTTTTGAAAAAGTCGGTTCGGAACATGTCGCTATGCCTCTTGAATGATGTAACACATGTAATGAATGACAAGGGACCAGGGGCGGACCGGGGACAGTGCGAGTGAGATAGAGTCATATGGAGTTTGTGTGATTGTGAGAGAGACAGGCGAGCAGCTATCCCCACCCTAGCATCTCTCCACAAGACTCTATCTCACTCGCACCTTCCCCAGGCGCACCCTGCAAGGGTCGCGTGACGGGGAGGTTCGGATGAGGGCTCACGCCCGCCCACCCATACCCTCCCCGTCACACGCTCCTTGTTCGCGGGCGGGTTGCTTGCTGATAGATAATCAAGTCGTTCACGGATCAGTGGCAATTCGTCATTTATATACCGGATGTGCCAAATTCCCCGTGCCAAACGCCGCGGAGCTCACTTCCCTCGACGTCTGGCACGGCGCTCATGGGACACCCGGTATCACTCCAGGTCCAGGTCTTCACCGTCCGATTACCTTGCTGTACTTCCCTTACAGGATTCGGCATCGGAACGTACCTGTTGCCCATAGCCCTCCCCGTCGACGTCAAGTTCACTGTAGACCACCCATTCTTGGTTCGGCTGTGCTCCTCTCAGACCACAGTGTTCATCGGGGAGGTCAACCAAGTGAACTCCGAGCTTTAAGGCTGCACTCGCTGCACTTCAAGATGACCAGCACTCGGGTCGTCCAAGTTTCATGGCGTTTATTTTGACCCTTTTTTTTTCTATCATGTTCTGCTATTTTAATTTGTTCTTTTTACGTGTTCATTTACTCAAGCACTATTTCTTTCTTGCCCTCTCTGCTCCCTTGCACTTGCTCAATCAGTCGACGTCATTACGGCATACATGGTAACCAACATAAGCATTAGAATCTACGGAGATCACATCATCTTTTGCGTCAATATGTTGCGACCTTAACTCCACGCGAATTATTTTGCTCATTTTTTCTTCTTGCAGGATTTACCCTCGTGGCTCTCTCCGCGTTCGTGCCACCCCTGGATCCTAAAACGTTTAAAGCGGACCACCCCTTCATGATCCGCTTGCATTCAGAAAAAACTTTACTTTTTATCGGGAATGTTAACAAACCATCGACAGCATCTAACTGAAGAGTCGATCATTCACGTCAAGTGAAAAAATGTTTGCGATCGTTTTCTTCCTTTTTTTTGTATTTACGAGCGAAGTTTTGAGAACGATAATTCCTTTAGATTAAGTTTCTTTCCTGAGAAAGTTTTATGTGAAACCAAATAAATATCCATTTTTCTTAAAACTGATATGTTTTTGTGTTTTCTTGTGAGTGCGTCCACTTTATTTCAGTTTGGCAGAGCGTCAAGGCGGCATCGCAAGCGGGCAACTCTGGATCCCCCATCTTCCCCGTTTGCATAAACTTAATCTCTAGCCTAGCCTGAAAAACTATGAAATGTTTAGCTCTCTTAGAAAAATCATTTGACCATTTTGATCAATTTTTTCTATTTTAGGTTAGGTCAGTTGCGCCCGATTTTCTTCCTCTTCCACACTTCTTATGAATCCTGTTTCACATTTTCACCCTACTTGTGCTTTGTGCTTTGTGCTCTTTGTCACATTCAATACTTGTCTTCTTGTTTCCAGCGGTTATGGTTGTGAGATGCATGTCGCTCAACCTAGCGCGGCCAGTTGTCAAGATTTTCAGAGTCAAACACCCATGCATGCTTAGGCTGGTGGTTCGGGAGCCTCGTCAGAATGTGGGAATTAGCATTTTCGTTGGGAGTCTCTCCAACATCTGAGCTGCCGCTGGTTACTGCGCCAATTCCCCGATCTGCATGCATATGCATATATTATGTCAATTTATCCAGTTTACTGCCAAAAATAAAAGAAAAAGATAAATGTGTCTCAAAGGCTTTCTCATACCATCACCTCCAACCCCTCCTTCCGCCTCTGTCTCATGTGAATGATTGGTCGAAGATTCCTTCCACTTCCTTCCCACCTCTCATCACTTCCGGTGGATCCTAACACTTGGCTCGACTTCCCTTGGTACTCATTCACGTGATAGGGGCTGTCCATAAACGAGACCTTTCTAGACGAGTGGTCTTGCTGTTGGCTATATCTCATTGCGTGGGAAAGGTAGGTACGAAAATCGAATTATCCGCGAGACTAGCACGTTTCACGTTTCACTGGCAAATGTCGGTTTCACATCGGATTTTGGCCCATTCGAGTCGAAACTTTTCGGTCAGATTCGATCGATCAGAAAATCGATCGATCAGAAAATTACTTATAAGTCGCCCACCTTTATCAGGTTTTACGAACGACTTCAAAGCGGGACAACCCTTATCAATAAACCTATTCGGGCATGTCTTGTACATCCAATCACAGGGTAAACTACCAATTTCAGTACAAACTTTTTCTTTCAAAATGATTGTAACTTTTCTCTGCTTTTCACTTATTTTCCCTTATTCGCGCCTCTGTCACTTCCAAGTAGTGCCGATGGTGGTGGGACTAACTGGCATGTGCTGCAGGGATGGTTATCGTGCTCAAGTCCCTGCTCCGCTATGACGTCTACCCCGAAGAGTTCCACGTGAAGCGGCCCTTCCTCGCTCGGCTCCACCACAAGCAGACCAACGCGACCGTGTTCCTAGCCAGGATCGTCCAGCCCCAATCGTGAGGGCGGGTCCCCGGGTTCGCCCCGCGCTGCCCCGCCCCGCGCCGCCCCGCCTGGTCTCGGGTCCCAGTCGCGGCCTCCGCTGCAACGTCACGTCATCTCGACTGATAGCGCACCGGCTCGTCTTCGACTCAAAAACACGCCATGAACAAAGGCTGTGTAAAGTCCTCCTAAACTTACTGTTAGAAATAAGCAACTAACTAGTCAGAAAGTGGTCCACATAACTTAGAAGTAAGAGACTTGTCAGAAAGTCTGCTGTCATGGTAAGTGGATCAATCAAAACTGTTCAAACTATTTGAAAATAGAAAATAATTTAAGGCTACAGTCATCGTCCAAAGAGTAGGTTCCTTGTTCGTTTAGCATTGACTATCTCTGTGAAGATTTTTGACTCTGTAGGCTAAAATAGTACGCCAAGCTGACAGGTGCAAGGCATATTCCAGTGAGAAGTCCCGTCGGAAAGTGTGTTGAAAAGATTTCAAAACGTCGTTGATTTGCCTCTATCGATACTTACCTTTCGACATCCTTTCGATATCGTTTCCGACAAAATTTCTCATTGGATCGTAGATCTCAGCAGAACAGATTACTAAGTATAAACCCAAGATCTGAATTTCCCCCTCAATTTTGACTCGCTTAGACGTATAGGATATCATTCAGACTAAACGCTCACCTAGAGGCAGGCCCTAGTGAGTGATCTGCACTGTTGGGGGATTCCAGTGCCTTCCGACAACAACTACAAATTCACGGAGCAGCATCAGAGAGTGTTTTTGGAGTCGAGAAAGATATAGTTCTGGACACACGATGATCGCTTGTCGAGCTACGAGCTACTGCGCCGCACTACAGGGGTTTGGCCGGAGCATTGCTGATGCTGATGGAAGTCAAACCTTGCACTACTTGCCTCGCAGGCGACATAACGCTTTCTCTTTCGCTGTTTGTTATTTATGCTGTAGATTTTATAATCCTCGCTATAGTTGTTACGTTTCCATTGGTTAATCAGATCGTTTCTTTGCGCGCACTAGTGTAGTGATTTCTTTTTCTCATGTAACAATGTTGTAAGATTTATACTAACAGCCTTTTGGCAATAAATATTTTTATACATTTCGGTGTTGTTGAGCATGAGTAACTTAGGACGTAACCTTTTCCCCATTTTATCACAAGCTATAATACTGTATAGAAGAAGTGTGCACAAAATTATTACAAAAAGAGGGTGGGATTCATATTTGGCTCTCTGCTGACTGACTTTGTAATTTGACACTCCTTTAAATGTGAAGAACACCCACAAGGGAAGCCAAAACAAAACAAAAAAAAAAGAAAGAAAACAAACACACACAAAAAAAGAAGTA
>CABIKL010001443.1:0-15399 GCA_902196195.1 Aptinothrips rufus
AGAATACGAACTTTGGGAACTTTGGGTTGAGAACATTTTTTTTTGTGCTTTTTACAAAATAACTCTGCTTAAGCCTTGCGTACAATTTTTGTGCGCAGTTAAGCACAAAACTGTGGTCAGTTTTGCGGTACGATTTGCAGTACGATTGCGGCTTGTGTACAATCTTGTACACCATCCTGTGATTAACTAAAGCACATCGCTGCACGTTCTTAACGAAGCACAATTTTCTTAAGTACAATTTCGTGCACGATTTTGTACGTAGTTAAGCAGTAAATCGTACTTAAGAAAATTGTGCTTAGTAAAGGACGTGCACCGATCTTCAAAGACCCCTGCCAGTGAGTCACTTGGTGCTTGATGTTGGGTCGCTATCGCTGAAATTCTTGCTATTCTGTTAGTTAACTTTCAAGGACGCCGCGTTTCATAGCCCGTTTCTCGATTAAACAGACTAAAAGAGGCCTGAGCGTATCGCAGTGTTAACAGACGGTCCTCTTCGTGCCTCGGAACTACTAACCCTTCTTCAATCAATCTGACTGTGGGGTTGTTGATTATGATTGGCAGGCGACGCGGCGGACGAAGGGCCGCCACCGGCGCTGGCCCCGTCCCCCGCAGACTTCCCGGACGGCCGCTGGGTGGAGGGGCTGAGTGGGGCGGGGTCGCCGGCGTGCCGGAGCAGCTCCAGCCTGGTGGGCGGCCAGGCCCCGGCCAGGACGGGGCAGGACGAGCCGAGGCTGTCCACCAAGACGGAGCAGGACGCCGAGGAGGATGCGCCGTGAAGGTAGGCCCGGCTGCGAGGCTGTACGCCCCCAGCACAGCGACAACATGACTGTGTGATTATTACAGCGGCGTAACGTTTGATGTTATTGGACGTTTATTACGTTGGGCGTGGGGTTTTACCTTTGACTTCCCCATTTTTGTCCTCTCTCGGCCCTCTCTATTTATCTTCCCTCGTCCGCCTTCCGTGCTTGCCTTCCACAACATACCGTTTCTATTCCGATACGTCGCTCAAGTAGCCGCCACAACCGAGTCACCAACACCCAGCGTGGGGGAGTGGCTATATGCAGAAGAATTCGTCATCGCGACTTGGTTAGGTTTCGGATGATTCGGCCACATTTGTTCCACGACTGTGTGCCAAGTTGTAGGTAGTACTTCCGTAGTAAGGTAAAAACGGATACTTTTGATTTTACTCCGAAATGTGAAATGTGTGTGTCGCTGCGATCTCCGAGCTTCAGATGTACTACGTAAACGTAAACGCGTGACACATGTTGTGGATCTATATCTGCACCTTGTCACTGTTTTCCTTAGAAAGTAGGGAAAACAGACAACGATAAATCAGTCATTCGGCGAGTGTCCCTTCGGATTGAGAACTTAGACTGGAGGTCGCATATAAAGTTGCCATTTTCGATATCCACTATCTGTATCTCTTTGAGGATTTCTCAACGTAATTTCCTCTCAAGACTTAGTTTGGCTACCAAACCAAACACTGCCCAGTAGTGACCACTGACCAGTGCTGACTAGTACTGAGCAGTTCAGGGTGGACCAGAGCGGAACATAACTGACCAGTGCTGACTAATACTGAGCAGTATTGACCAGTCAGACCAGTGCTGACTGATACTGAGCAGTATTGACAAGGCTGACCAGTGCTGAACATAACTGACCAGGATGACGGAGTTCTAAGCGGGCTGCACGGTAGAGACGGGAAAGTGGTGGGCTCTGCATCTGTCTCTCTTTCTCCCGCCGTAAGAGTTCAGTGAGTGCGACAGAGACAGAAAGCGCTAGTGGGCTCTAGAGCCCACCAGTCTCCCGTCTCTGCTGCGCGGTGTGGCAGTACATATCTCATCCTGGTGATGGTCTGCGGGGCCTGGCTGCCCCCCGCAATGTTTACTGCCGCAGATCCCGAGGGCTGATGACTCGCCTCAGCGGGGACTGACCCGCCGCGCCCCGCCACACCATGCCACGCCCTGCGCCCGTGAGACCCATGGGGCCGCAGCGCAGTCCATGCTACTGCTCCTCAATGGGGAACTGACTTTGATTAATATCCCGCTATCCCCGAGGAAAATAAGCCTGTGCAAACTTCTTAATAAATATTGCATCGATCAGTCTGAGGTATCTGCTCTGCTCATCCGATGTTCCCTTGGCTGCGCTTGCCGTCCGCCCTCCCTGCCGTCGCCCCTCCCTGCGCCTGGTATCAATTAAGGTCAGATAGCTATTCGATGCAGAGCAGCGGCAGAAGCAGCAGCCCCGTGTTTGTTCAGCGGCGCGGCGCACTGCAGCGAGCGCCCGCAGGATACCTGCCCGCCGGGCGGCCGTGTACGATGAGTGGCCTACCCTCCGATTGGCAGGCGTGAGCCGAGAGCCGGCCGACCGTCTCCATCAACCTTCCCTCTGCTGCGCTGAAACTCGACCCGGCCCGCCGACCCGCCCCGGCCTGCTCGCAACTGCCGGACCGGGAGTCGAACCTGGTCCGGCGCCTATTTGAGAACACAGACGCGAGCACGGAGTGGAGTGGATGCGATGTGCACAAGTTGATGGCTGAGCGGTGGCAGAAAAGTTCATTGTCTGTCTGTCTGTCTGTCTGTCTGTCTGTCTGTCTGTCTGTCTGTCTGTCTGTCTGGCCGTAAGCACGATATCATCCGAACGCGTCGCGGTAGAGGGTAGAGTATTTCAATCAACGTAGCGGTTTTAAAGGACGTTGATCACTAATAAAAACTCATTTAAAAGTTAATCCAGTGCCGTCGTTACTAACGGCACATATCTCTGTTACGTCAGTCTAAAGTTAATAACCGGTTGTAACCCACATCTTAAATATGTCACAAACGGGTAGATTATGTTATAGTGGTTTCAGCCTATGACGCGAAGACACCGTACGGTGTATATACCGAACTCCGAATGGGACTTCGTGCGCCGTGTAGTGTACAAAATATGATGGAAAATTTTAGGGTTTACTTGTGAGGAAACAATCAAAACCCAATAGTTTAATCGAAGATACAATACCTGGTAGTTGAAGGCAATCCTTTCATAATAAATAGTTCCCTTTAATATTCTCGACGTATTATCGACAGGTAGTGGGGTCCCCAATTTCTCTGGAGGGTACACACCCACAGAAAGGTTTTACACACCATAATTATGGCGCGCCTATATTCGCGGTTTCGGGACCATAATGTGAGCAATCCCCCAGGTTACAAAAGGCGTTGCACCTGGAGCCATAAAACGGCCACAAGTGACCCTGCGTTAAAAGTTGTTGTGTTTCTTTCTTCGACGATACGAACGAGGACAGGAGGGCAATTGTTTTGTGAGTGTGTGTACTCAGGGACGGCGCGCCGACGACAAGAGGTCTCAGCATCTTACACGCCGCTGGCTCGCCGTAGACGATTACCTCCGCATTACGGCCGGACAGTTCACGTCTTAATGGATCAATTATTTAGCAATTTGGGTTCATAAGGGAAGCAGGTACGCGCTTTGCGGTCGGTTGGTCTCGGCTCGGCGATGGCGCACCAATCACTTGCGTAATCATCTTTTACCTGTCCTGTCTGGGATGCAGCGCCCCAAGCCGGGACCCGGCTGCCGGTCTCAGAGAGTTACCATCGTCACTTGACGTAGTGCTGTCAGTGCCGGTCACGTGACCTAGTGCTGTCAGTGCCGGTCACGTGACCTAGTGCTGTCAGTGCCGGTCACGTGGCCTAGTGCTGTCAGTGTAGATCACGTTACGTGGTGCTCTCACTGCCTTTGTGACCGTCAGGTGATCTTCAGCCCACCTTTTGGGGCCCTTTGGTGATATTCTGGCATCCTAAACCGATATCAAAAGACTCTCCCAAGAGTAGAATCATTTTGTGATTTTCAGGCGAAAATTTCGTTAGTTTCCACGTATTTTCTGCTCCTTTACGAGTTCGGTGATTAAAAAACGCAAAAATCGGGGTCGTTTTGTATCGTTTCTTTTGCCGTCGATTATTTGACTGTGCAAACTCAAATCGAGCAAAAGTACTTCTGTGTAGACATTCACAAAACCAAACACTATGATTTAGATCTACCTGGAATGAAGAGAGGGAGGCCTCGAGCGAGACGTCGTAAGGTGAGTGCGCGCTGGGTTCTGCGCAAAGAAACCAGACGTCCTGGAACGGCCTCCCCGCCGCGGAGTTCGAACTTAAAGCGCTCCAATTATAATTAAAGACTCGCTGGTTTTATGTCGGATGATGACCACGCTCTCGCAGCAGCCAAGCGACGCTCCCAGGGGCTAATCCGGGCAATCTCCGGAATGGAAGCGCCTCCCTGTCAAGGAGGCTAAGAGGCGGGGAGGGGAGAATCTCTCGAGCGTATGTGGCCGCTATACTGCGAGCAGCTACCGCTCCGCGCCGTTTTACTGCACTGTTTCTGGTTTATGCCATCCCGGGGAGGAAGGGTTGAGAGGCCGGGGGGGGGGGGGGGGGGGGGGGTGAGAACAGGCAAGAAGAGGGCGTCTGGTGCTGCAGCTTAGACCCGATGGCAGCCTGCCCTGCCCCGCCCTGGCCTGCCCTGCCCTGGCCTTCCCTGCTCAGTTCTGCCCTGCTCCGCCCCGCCCTGCTCTGCCCTGCCCTTCTCCGCTCTGCCCTGCCCTGCCTTGCCGTGTGTCTGGAGGCAGATCTGCAACAGCCCACGCGTCCAGTCAGCGTTAAAGGGTGGGATGGGGAGGAGACCTGCTAATGTTACATGGCCTGGTTGAATATATCAAGTAACCACGGTTCTTGAACCTAACGAAATGTACTTCAGTAGAGATCAAAATTCATCGAACCATTCTTGAAAAGAACCTAAGTACAGCTCTTTATCGGTTTCTGCCGTTTTCAGTCCATTTTACTTATAATTTTGATTCAAATTCTCTTTATTTTAATGCTTTATTTTAGCGCCGCCGAGCCTGGTCGCGAGCCGTCAGGGGTCCATTCCCCCCCCCCCCCCCCCCTGAGTCTCGCTACGACCAAGGGCTCACTCTCAGGACTCTCCCCCTTCGCAATGACTCCTTGCGGTTGCGCCGGTGTACTCACATGCAGCATGTGACGCGCTGGTGCAAGCTTGCCGCTGTCTCCTGCTCCGCAGCCCTTCACTTCTTCTACCCAGCCAGGCGCCGGCACGGTAGAGCGCCAGACATTAAATGATAACCTTATTTCCGCAGGCCGGTCGCGGAGGAAGGAGGAGCAGGAGTCTGCTCTCTGGCGCGCCCCGCCGTCGTGACCCGTCCCACTCCGCCCCGCCCCGCCCCGCCCCGCCATGCCCCGCCCAGCCCCGCCCCGCCCCACCACGCCACGACACGTTAC
Source organism: Aptinothrips rufus (assembly GCA_902196195.1). Classification (NCBI taxonomy): domain Eukaryota; kingdom Metazoa; phylum Arthropoda; class Insecta; order Thysanoptera; family Thripidae; genus Aptinothrips; species Aptinothrips rufus. Next base: position 5,280 of record CABIKL010001443.1, read on the forward strand.
GCCAAGCACAGACCACGGCCATGGGAAGGGACACAAGAAGAGTCGTCATGCAAAATGAAAATCTAGCGAAGGGTGAAAGATGGAGAATGCTCGTAAACATTTTTTTCTGTGTGATGCAAAGGGCTTGTGCAGTAAAAACTAACTGGGCCAGCCCGGTCATGTGAGAACAGAGCAGCGGCAGATTACCCCCGCCCCGCCCCGCCCCATCCCGCCGCACCCCGCCTCCTGGCCCACCCGCCGCCACGCCAGGTCTGCTTGCACCGCCCCCGAACCAGGCCGCCCCCGCCCAGGCCGACACGCCCCCTCCGTCGGCGGGTATACATGTCGGCCTGGTGGCTGCCTACCGCCCTATCGTGGGACAGGGAGGCGGGTTGGGGGTGGGGGTGGGGGTGGTGGAAGGGGGGTCGTTTGAAGGATGGGCGTCAGTCTCAAATCAGCCGCATCTTCACGGCCAGACAGGCTGGGCGATACGAGCCCACCGCGCAACACAAACAGCGCCACCCGTGTAGTGATTCTACCTGAGTCTATCAGAACCAGTCGCGGTAAAAGAGATTCCTTGTATATCAACGACAACGACTCTTACGGACTCTTCCTTCAAAGGAAACTCTGGTCTATCTTCATTTTCTCCCTCCCAAAATTTTTGAACGGGTTCTGAAAAACTTTGTCCCTTAGATTGCGGCGCTTGATTTTGTTGTTGTGAGTGCTTTAAAGTATTGTTTCTCCCGTTAGTTCAACATAACATAAGAAGAAGTGTAGATTCGCTACATTGCTTTGCGCTTATTATTTTTAAGTTCGGCTCGCGCTAGAACTGGCATTGAACGCTCTTTTTATTAGAGCTTAGACTTTGCGCTCCCGCAGCCCCTCCCCCCTCCCCCTCCTCGGTTTCCTCTGGGGCTCTTTAGTTTACCCGCTAAACCGCTAAACCTAGCTCCCGTGATACGTACTGACTCATTTCAGTTTGTCAACATCCATAGATATTCGGGTGGGTCGACATGAACCCCGGCGGACATGAGCCCCGACGTTGTGAGCCCCGGTCAGAGCCCCGACATAAGCCCCGAGTTGGAGCCCCAGTGTGAGTCCGAAAGTACCAGAGCCCCGGTCAGAGCGCCCCGACATGAACCGCGACATGAGATCCGCGCTCAAGGGACGTTAAGTACACATTTTTTGACGATCTTTTGGTGTGGGGCTCATGTCTGGGCTCAGGTCGGGATTCGTTGGGGCTCTGACCAGGGCTCTGGTTCTTAGGGCTCACACCGGGGCTCCAACTCGGGGCTCATGTTGGGGCTCTGACCGGGGCTCACAACGTCGGGGCTCATGTCGGACGGGGTTCATGTCGACCCACCCAGATATTCGTAGCCGTTGTCCGCGGGTGTCGCAAATCCTCGGGCAAATCACATTTTCGTCAAAGTTTGCCTTGCTGTACTGGGGCTCCTAAACAAGGGGATGGAACACCAGAGACCACCAGAGACATGTCGGGGAGGGAGGGAAGACGGGAGGGAGGGAGGGAGGGAGGGAGGGAGGGAGGGAGGGAGGGAGGGAGGGAAGGTTTTAGTCGCTCATCGCGAGACTATGCTCTCGTCTCGCGACCGACAAGAGGTTTCCTTCGGGCAATTTGTCAGCCTCTCACGCCTCGCGGCGCTGCGCACTGCCAGGCAGTGCTCAGGCGGCGCTCCGGACAAAGTGGAGGTCTTGTGCCGCCATCCAGTGCAGTGGCATCCATCCAGGCGATGCGGCTGCTACGAGACGAGACGAGACGAGCGGGGCGGAGCAGCTGAGGCAGAAGCGAGGGGCGCATCGCTCATGTAACGTTGAGTTCAAATTTTCAAGTGTGGATTTTTAGCCGGGCCTCGTAGAAAATGTCGAAAATTTAAACTGATAGACAAACTACCTGACCTGTCGTGCGTAGTAGATGTTCCTCTAAACATCCAATAAAGTCCAATGACATCTTTATTATTTTTCTATGTGTAATGTGATGCAATGTCTTGTAAAGGTACGTAAAGTTGTACTCGTTTTGAGGAAGTGATGCGCCCCTCGTGAAGAATGCAGCCCGCTCGAGGGAAGAAAAGATCTTTCAAGGCTACATTTTGAAAATTCAGTAGTGATGTAGAGAAATGCGTGGACAGACGGAAGGTGACGAAGTGAAATGAAGCAAGGTGAAAGTGCGTGTAGGGTACCTGGGAAATGAGTAGCACGGAGGAGGCAGCGTAGAGGATGGAAAGATGCACTCGCAGCAGGCGCTTCCTTAGAACAATGTGAGTTTCGTTGTCCCGAACGCTAAATTGAACGTTTCCCATACCAACGAAATTTTCATAGGACCAATTCTACGATATTTTCGTTGTCTCAACGAAATTTCAGTGTCTCAAGATCTTATCATATCTTACGAAGGAAATACGCATCATTGGCATGATGAACATTTCTTCACGAAAACGAAAATTTACTTGGTATAGGCAGGAAATTTTTTCATTGCTAAAAAGAAACAGGTTTTCCGGGTGTGGGGCGCGGAGAGAAGTGGTGAGGAGGACGCCGAGGGGGCCGGAGGGGAGGGAGGGGCATTCGCTGACATCGTCGCGCGTTTCAAACCCAGAGTCAGCTCAGCGAGACTCCTAGTGACACACGATTTCACCCGCATTGGGGTGAGGCAGGGGCGATGTGACGTGCCCTCTTGGCGAGAGATAAGAGGGATATTTCACTGTTCACGCTGTATGCGCGCATACAGTGAGAAGGGGAGGGGGATGAAGCGCGCGTCACGGCGAGCTGAAGACCCTCGACTCGTCAGCCCAGCCCTCTGCTGCCGAGAGGGGCTCGGTCTCTTGACTAGTCCGCCGTACGAAAGCCAATCAGGTCACCGTGTGTTCAGTCCCATCCCAGAGGAGTCTCGTCAGCGTCGTCTGCACAGTCCCCTGGACGTCCCCTTCGGCCCCAGAGCGCGCCGCATCTCATTGTAGCGTAACGAATCATATTGTCAGAAAGTTTCGAAGCTCGATCAAGTAGGAAGGGCACAAAGTGAGCGACATCTCGTGGAAAGGGTTTTGTTTGGACTCACTGCGCAGTCCTGTACTAAGCGCTTTCGCGGAGCTTCGCGGAGCTTCGCGTCAGTTAGGTCAGTTAGTCGACAATGTTGTGCTGGCACCATGTTGGCCTCGTCTGCTGATGTTCAACTTCATCCCCAGGCCCGGCCAATTCTTTTGTTACTATGTCACAGTATGTCACTCATAGCGAAAGTATGAGTGGATTGTCGTCCTGTTGCGCGTTATCCAAAAGCCACGCAGCTTATGCACTTATGGACTGGACAGAATGTACGCACGCCGTGTAACAGCTCTGACAATTCGCTCATGAATCGGGTCAAGACAGATTCAAATCGATTGCTTACCTCTAGCGCAGCACTGGGCAGGCTCGCCTGGCTCGAGCCCAGATTGCTGGGCCTGCTGGAGCTGGTTGCCATTCATATTCATATCGAGGTTCCATGAATGACCCGCGCGGGTTGCGCCGCACTGGGCTGCTCTGCGCCGGTCTCACAATCAAGGTGCGCCTCGCTTCAGGTTAAAAGGGGCTGGGCGGGAGAGAGTTGCCATCGTCATGTGACCATCATAGAGCCGATTCGCTTATCGCAACTGTCGCACTGTTGGAGTTATTGCAGTTCACACTATTGTCACCGTGTTTGGCGATTCCTCTCTCTCTCTCTCTCTCTCTCTCTCTCTCTCTCTCACCTGTCCATAGCGACATAAGGCCTTCACAGATGAGGACGTGGCCCGCGCCAGGCCAGGCGGGCAATTCAATTGTAATCCGAGGCGATCATTCGAGATACTGTGATAGGTCACGCTGCCTCGTGACGTCGCCTCTCGTCGTGTCTGGGGGCGTGCAGTCGTGCTAGTGGGGCGGCTCATCACGCGCGTGCGCTGAGAATAGGCGTAGGCTCGTGCTCGTGTCTGGTATTGTTTTGAATCTAACGTACGGTACGGGTGGGAGATGACCCGGCCTGATATACTATAAGTGTACTTGAAATAGTTTTGAATGCAGCGGGCTAGTAATACACCCAGCGAACACACTCTTAAAACGGATTACATGTTACACTCAAAATTTCCGGTCGTAACATTTTCGTACGGACGAGCGTTTTTAAGTTACTAGCATTAGTGACAATTTTGTTTTAACTTGACCACACAATTATTTCTAAATTGTTAGAACTTTGTTACAAAATTGTTACAAATTCTAGCTCTGCTTAAAAACGTTACTAACTCTGAACAAAAATGTTGCTATACATTTGAAGTGTAGATTTAAATCGGTAATATCTGCAAAACCCTCTAACATAATGCGATACATATTATTCAGCTCTACAGCTTTCACCACTATGTCTGTACAGATATGTTTCCTGGGTGCCAGCAAGTTGCGCACGACCGACTTTTTCTTCTACTGCAAGTTTCTGATATTTACCGCTAATGCACTTGTTCGCGTTTTCCATAGCTTAATCAGCTTTAATCAATTGCAATAGTTTATAAAACTGTATTTAATTTTAATAAAACTTTATGAAATTTGATTGAAAGCATCGACTTTTAGAAACGTTTGTAGAACTTTCACATCAGTTGTATAAACCTTTTCTACAACGGTTGCATAGTTTGCAGCCCCAGGCTTTCAAAATGCACTTCAAACTATTTTTCATGGCACATTCGAGACTGACGAGGATTGACTGGCCTCTTCAGGACCCACAAAAAGCATGCCAGCACTCAAAGGGTGTGCACTACTGACTGTTTCAGCTGGCGCCAACCTATCACAGATAGAGGTGACAGATGAGGACATCATTTTCCTTTCAGGAGGCTTCCTGCCTTGGGCCCAGCCGTGTCCACCGCCCAGCACGCCAGCACGCATCCAGATCGCACTCAGAAATTTTCTTCATTGGCGCAATGAAAATATTTTCGTTCCGACAGCAATGAAAATCACGTGTACTGCGCGGAAAACAATTGCGTCACATGAGAGTTTTCTTGAGTTGACGTGATCATTGTACATTTATCTCACTGAACAATTAATTGTTAATCTGACTTAATTGGCAAAGAAACTGACGGCGAACAAGGTCCAATGTGCTCGACGACCACGTTTCTACAAAATCGGTCTTGACGGGGTCTCAGTTATACGGCGTCGTACAAACACTGCATAAACACATCCAAATTAAATCGGTTTTTATGCGGTCTAGTTCCGAAAGTTTCCAATCGGTGAGTCCGTTTTGATGCCCACATTAATTTTTTTTAAAAGAGGAAGAAGAACGGAAGGAATTTTAATTAAAATGAAAAGCTATGAGTGTTTACCTAATTCGACCAGATCGGCTTATCAAATTTTGTTCTCAGGACTAAGAACTTTCTTGTTATTCTGAAAACTATCGTCGTAATAAGGAAAGCCGGTTTTAGGTTATTAAAAAGTATTTTGCAGTCAGAGAACTGAAAATCTAATACACTTATGTGTCTATGCTAGTTTTGCTGGTTGTGATTTGGTTAAATGTGGAGATGTGCGTCCTGCTACGCCGCTGCTCATCTGCAGTTCTCAGCCTGCCAGCCTGCCGCCGCGCCGCGCCGGCGTCTTCTCAGAAGGCTGCCGCCAGGTTTCCTGACTCCGCCGCCCGCCCGCCCGCCCCGACCCGGCCGGCCCCGGCCCCCGGCCGGCGTCGACTTTAGCGACAAATTACGGACCTGTGGCTTCGCTTGGCGCTAGTCTGGCGCTAAGACAGTTGACATCTGAGTTGATGGCGATGTTAAACTGATACGCTGGCTATCTGTCTGGGCAAGCGTGCAATAGGACCGAAGGAATCGTATGTTTCAATCGTTTCCTATTGTGGGGGTCGTGCATAAACTATTTAAAAATAAGCTCCGTTTCTTCACAAACGCCACCCCCTCTTTTGCTTTTCCGTTGCATCGTACTTCAATTTCGCCTGCCACTGTCTATTGTACCAGGCCTACCTCCTCCCTAAACTAGAATTTTACGCCCCTTAGGGTAAATAAAAACATTTTCGTCACTTGACGACAAAAATGAAAAGATGGCCTAAAACTGACGTTTGGAAGATAGGCAAGCTTCACAGCTTTCAGCCCAAATGTAGGCTACACTCTGAAGGTCTGGCCACTTTTTCGTGCGGACTTAGTAACAAGAATTAGTTACAATCTTGTAACGATGTAGGAACAATTTCGTAAAAATTGTGTGGTTAATAGTACAAAATTGTTTCTTCTTCTACTTATGTTTAAAATTGTTACTAAGTCCGCACGAAAAAGTGACTAGACATTTAGTGTGTATAGGTGAAACGTAGCCCCACCCCTACCCCCCTCCTCCACCCCAAAGTGGTCGTCCCGGTCCCGGATCCTCGCCTGCAGCCCGCACAGTCCCTGCGGAATCAGCTGCTTTGCTCTGCATGCTCTGCTCCATTACGTGACACAGAGCTCGATGACGGGCGTGGGCGGCGGATAGGACTGGAGGCGGCGTGTAGCATGCCCCCATGGCAGGCAGGCAGGCAGGCAGGCAGGCAGGCAGGCAGGCAGGCAGGCAGGCAGGCGGGCAGGCAGGCAGGCAGGCAGGCGGGCTCATGACACGACATGACGCTGCTCTGACATGACGCTGTCTGTCCATCTGTCATGCACCGCGCCACGCTCCGCGTCCCGTGCAATACACGCGTGTTCAACTCGTCACGGCGAGGGGGGCGTCTCTACAGAGAGGGGGAGGGGAGGGGGACGTCCCGAGGGACCTCATACACGCCTTGAGCTGAGTCGCGTCACGGGAATAGCTTGAGCAGTTTCCTTATCCTTAGTCTAAAGTAAATTGAATTGAGACCTGTAAATTTAACAAGTGATTTTAAAGAAAGACTTTACCCATACGGCAAGTACATAATGGTCAAAAAATTTGCTGCGAAGTCAACTAAAATATCAAATTTTTGTAAATTTACTCTTTTTGGTGGGGGTTATTACCGTAAGGCACAAGCCCTAAAGTCAACCAAAATCACTAGCGTTTGGAACTCTTTGCTCTGTGGAGAAGGAGAACAGTTCCATATCATTAATCGTCTAGTTTCGAACATGGCAAGAGCTGATATCATTTAAGGTAAATGAACGTAGCCGTGCCCTCAGCTAGCGCACACTCGCGACATTTCGCTGCCCACTGTGCTCCGTCACGCTGGCGCTGCTGGCATGGCCCGTCGCGGCGCGGCGGCGTCCGACTCGAACAGAGCTGCCCCTTATGCATGATTCAGGACAGGTAAGGCGGGAGCCGGCTGAGCTCGGCATGGCGTGTCGGGTTTGTATTTAAGCCCGTTTGACGGGAGCCAGCTACTATGTGTCTGGTCGCTGGAATGCCATTCATAGTCAGTCCCTCACCCGCCCTGCATACGCAATCTTCTCCTCGCCGGTGGATTGAGTGACAAGTAAGGAGGCAGCCTATCGCCTGTTCCAGCCGCCAATCGAAACCTAGAAATAATAACAGGATGATGTATGCTTTCAGCGTTGAGGGAATTATTGAATGCTTAAAAGCCTGTAAATTGTATCCGTATTTTTCATCATGCGTCAGATGTCCTCTTCACTTTGAACGAAAGGGAAGGCCAGCTGCGCGCGACTCGATTCTGGTTGTTGTTGCTGTTTTTCACCCTTCCCCCTTCCGTCCCTCCCCATCCTCCGTCTCTCCTGCCTTCCTCCACCCTACTCGCATCCCTCACTCCTTCCTCCTCCATTCCTCTCAGCCCCACTCCTGAGGATATATGTTGTGACTTTCGCTTGCCTGTGGGAAGTGCAGTAGCAGCTAAACAACATGCAGCTGCACTTCTAGCAGTTCGACGCTGCGCTCCGCTTTGCGCACGTCAGTTGTAGAGCCGAGGATAGGATGCCATCAGTCACGAAGTTTGGCGCCGATTCAGCAGTTGGCCGGCCACCGGCCGGCGGGCTTGGGGGGGGGGGGGGGGCTGGTTTGCTGCCGCTGCGCTCTCCGAAGTCCCGAGGGGAACCTGGACCCCCTCTCGTTGTAGGGGCCGAGGCGGACCGGGCACAGAAAAGCCAAAACCCAGATTCCGGAACAGCCCAGAAACAAAGGGTAAAAACAAGTTTTGAGGTTAATTTTGAGACTTATTCCAACATGACCAGGAAGCCACGAAACGCGTTTTGGAATAGGTCTCAAGATGACCTCAAAAAATATTTGTTGTTCTTTCTTTCCGGGTCGAATTCCCCAGAATCTGGATTGAGGTTTTTCCGCGGGGAGTGTGGGAGCGCTGGAATGAAGATGAAGTCTAATGGAATTTGTCTGGGTGCGAGAGAGATGCGAGGACGAAGGTGCCAGGTGCCTGCCTACCTGTGTCTCTCGCACTTACGTCTCACTCTGCAGCCGTTCAGAAGAACACAGTACCTTACCTTACATTGACTCTGCCTGCCGTTTTACGAGGTGCAGGATTATTCGGTGAAAAGTGGCCAGTTTTGTGTTACGTTATTGATCGACGACCATAGCGCAACGTGCGTGTCCCAAGGGTGAAAGGAAGGTAACGAAATATTCGTAAATAGCGTGAGGTTTGTTGTATATACTTCGGGTTTAGTCTGCCAATTCTGTATCATGATTTTAAGTTGATCCGTTGGGATGAAATAATCTTGACCGTTTCTCTTTTCTGGTTGGGATGAATTTGTTCGCTATTATTGTAATGTTTAGTATGATCTATTCTGTTACCATCGTTACTCACTTCTGGTGTCGTGTCGTGCGAGTGGAATTCCTTCTGTTTTTTGTTCATTGTAAACCCTCGTTTTTGCTCCACTTGCAGTTCAAGTAGACTAGTGTAAGTATCTGGAGAAACCATCTCCACACGACGCTCCCGGTCCGCCGCGACCCACCCACCCAGCGTGCAGAGCGACATGGGAACCCAAACGCCGGAGCGAGCTGGGGCTGCACGGTAGTGATGAGCAACGGGCGGGTCGATCTAGACTAGACCCGATCTCCATACTTCTCACTCGCTCGTCGTACTGTCCGCATCGCTCTGTCTCACTCCCCCGGAGTCTCGACCCGCGCGCTGCTCATCACTGCTGCGATAGGACCCGGGGCCCGGGGAGGGGGCCGCCGGCGACATAGGCGGATAGGATAGGAAGCGCAGGGGGCTGATGGGGGCTGCTCTGAGCAAAAGCAGACCTTGCAAGTCAAAGTGCTACTGGAGCATCTGCTCCCCCGACCAGTTGCATTGCGGGGCGGGGCAGGGCGGGGCGCGGCGGGGCGGGGCGGGGCGGGGCGGGGCGGGGCGGGGCGGGGTGGGGTGGGGAGGGGTGAGGAGGTGCGGGACGTCTGTACTGTTGCAAGTGAGACGCGCCGGCGAGACAGGTTGGACCGTGAAAAACCGCCGCCACAGACACGTATGCATTTCCGCTTCGTGTGCTTTAGCCGAGCGCGTTATCGCATTTTTGTCGAGCCAGGAAAGGAGGCGAACCTAATTACTGCAACATTACTACTGCACCCCGCAGCTCACATACTCCTCCTTTTTTATCCGCGGGTCGCCACATTGATCTTTCTGATACCGGCCTAGAACAGCATCGAAGGCAGGCAAAATGAAAATCTCGTTCAACATTGAGAATGCAATAACCACATGCAGTAAAGAAAATGTCATTACTTTTAACACAAAATAGTGCAGGCATTTCCAAAGTTTTGATTTTACAAGAGCATTTACGTTTGAGATAAAAGAATGTAATGATTTCCAAAAGTGCGATTCCCCAAAAGAAATGCACTTTAGGCCTGATGAACCTTCATGAAAGCTCGAAATTGGCTTACATGAGAGCATCATCGTATCATCTCCATCGCAGTTTCACTGCAGTGAAAATTGCAGTGAAGTGTGACGAGAAAGGTCATCTTATTTTTAACATGATGATCTTCGCGCTTAGAATGCGGTGAAAGTTCACCGGACTGTGTTTTGCAGTGCATTATTTATTGCACTTTCAATCACAATGTCATTGGATGACACTGCGGTGTCCCGGTGCCAGAGGCACGCTGTAGGCTGTTTGGGTTCGGGTGAAGTCGTGCGTGCTAATTGAACCTGGCCGTGTCTCCTCGGCGCCGGCGCTGTGACAATGCAGGGCAATGAAGGGTAGGCGGCAGGAGACAGACATGACATACGAGTGGGGGGGGGGGGGGGGGGGGGGGGGGGGGG
>CABIKL010001444.1:0-15398 GCA_902196195.1 Aptinothrips rufus
GCGCACCGCGAGTATGTAAGTGTGAAAGTGCGGGCCATAGTGACTCCATGCCGTGCCGTACAGAGCGTGCCCTGCGAGCGCGTAATTAAGTCGAACATGATTAATTCGCCGACTGGAGCAGGCTCGACTCGGCTCGGCTCGGCTCGGCATGCCTCACTAGCTGTTAGGCTCATCTGCAGTGACTCTCTTTACAAAGTGCTGCAAGTGCTGCAAACACTTTGTAACGAGCAGTTTATGGGACGTCAATTACATCTTTGTGCGAATAATCTGAATGCTATGCGTGCGACATTCCATATTATGCTTGCGACGGTCAAGCAAAAACACGAGGGGTCTGCAAATACCAGAAAATCTGTACGAGGAATATATTCCGCCTTGGAATACAAGGGAATACTTCGGAATACTTTGGAATATGTTCCACTATATTCCATTAAATTATCTAAAAATGCTCAAAATACAGCAAACAGAGGACATTTTGCCCTAAATCATGGAATATGGAATACGTATTCCATGGTCTCGAGCGTACGAGGAATACCCTGAGTTGCGGACCCCTCGCAAAAACAGGAAAGTGCCGTCGAAGAAGAGGCAAAAGTAATGCATGATAGTCTAAAAAGTATCACCAAGCTTGTTGGTGTCGACTTTTCTTTTAAAACGGTCTGTTCTCGGCCCCCACTGCCGCGACGACATGTCGTATTGGGAAGGATTAGGCGCGGGACAAGACGGGGGGGGGGGGGGGGGGGGGGGGGGGGGGGCGCTCGGTGAGGTGAGGGTACTTTCAGATCAGTCAAGTGTGGACCCACACTAGACTACGGCGCAGCACTGCGGGCTCCATCAACGAATACTCGTGGAATGAGGACGCGGTGGCCGGGGGGGGGGCCTCGGTGTAACGACCATGTGATCTACAAAGCGCACCGCCCAGGAGATCGAATACCCGCGGCGCATGGGATTGGAAAGTCATCCGCTGATAGACGAGGCGAATCTTTCTGCCCGGCTGAAGCAAATGTCTGTCTTAAACCTGGAGTTCAGGAACAGGCTTTATAGCTGACTACAACCTGGTTACTCTTTCTAATTCGTCAAATGAAAATAAGAGACCTCATCGCCGTAGTTTTGTTGTTGTTATTGTTGTTGGTGATGGTTTTATTTCCCGTCCCTGTCTCGATCCTTTCGCTTACTAACACCCTACTTCCGGAAGGATGCGCCTTCCCTTCCGGTTTAGTGACGTGCTGGAGGCCAATACGCCCTGATCAGACCCCCCCCCCCCTCCTCCCCGGCCTTTCACTGCCCCTCCACTGGGACGGACCGGGCCGCCCATAGGGCCGCCTCCTACATTCAGGGCCGCGAGCTCATAGACAGGAGGGGAGGGGAGGGGAGCCTCACCTGACGTAGAGAACTGCATTGTAAGTCGCATTCGTCCAATTCTCTAGCATGGTCCTTTGCTTTTCCCCCAAAGAAATAAAAACAACCTATTCTTGACTTACGTGCATTTCGGCAACAGCACTTGAAGTATTTAAGTAGGGCTACATTTGTCTTCTATTGAAGCAAAGGTATTCGTGAGGGAAATAGGTACTCAACTTTTTCTAGTGGATTTAAAATCTACAACACGGCACGAGGACGTCCTACATTTCGCAGAGGCCTGCCGAAAGCTCTGTTAAAGCTCAGCAGGGAGCTGCCCCCTCCCCGCCCCGCCGCATCGGAGTCGCTGCGCCGCGCCGCGCCGCGCTCATCGACCGCCATGATGAAGCGGAGAGGTCACGTCCAAACCGGGCGTGCAGCAAGCCAAGCCGCCAGGCTGCTACGCGGCGGGGCGAGGTAGGCGCACGAAATGGAGAGCAGCGAGTAGCTAGGCGCGCATGGCGCCACGCCCCGCCCCGCCCCGCCACGCCACGCCCCGCCACGCCCTGCACCCGACCAAACTGCATCACACAGCGCCCAAACCGCGACGTCTCAGACGTAATGAGTGACGTCCACGTTGGATGAGGAGGCCTTGACGCGGCGGTGCTTCAGTTGGTGGAGATAGTCAGCTGGTGACTGCACCGCATATCGTGTGCCCTGCCCTGCCCTGCCCTGCCCATTGATGGAGCGATCAGCTGCGATGCGGCCGCCCCGCCCCGCCCTGCCCCGCCCCGCCCCGCCCCGCTGTGAGGTGTGATCGCCCTCCTCTCATGGTGTGATGCGACGAAGCGTACGGTTCTCTGCGCTCCACTGGGTTGTCCTCATGGTAACGCGAGCCGCGCCTCGACACTTCCTGTCCTGTGTCCGCCCTGCAGTGCCTGCAGCCAGCCCTGCAGCCAGCCTGCAGCCAGCCCTGCAGCCAGCCTGCAGCCAGCCCTGCAGCCAGCCCTGCACCAGCCCTGAAGCAAGCCCAGCAGCCAGCCCTGCAGCCAGCCCTGCAGCCAGCCCAGCAGCCAGCCCTGCAGCCAGCCCTGCAGCCAGCCCTGAAGCCAACCCAGCAGCGAGCCCTGCAGCCAGCCCTGCAGCCAGCCCTGCAGTTCACCCCAACTCCAAGGTCCACCTACATGACATCACATGGATAGTCGGGATTATGAGATAAGATTAGATAAGTGGTGTAGAACCAGCGGTGACGCGCGCTTACGAGAAGTGAGGAGAGGATTATTAAATTTTTGCATTGGGACTGGGCAGATTACCTTATCGCAAGTCAAATGCTGAGCTGACGATTCACGATTCGCCTACACTTCAGGATAGGATACTCCAACAGATTGGGAACGTATGTGCGCATTTCACAGGTTGAATTATTGGACTGTTATCTTTGCTTCGGAGGCTAATCCTCGAACAGGCACGGTTTCGCATGAAGGGATCTATCTATATCCGGCCCCTTGTGAGGCTGCACCGACCCAAGCAGCCCGCGCCGTGCTGGCCGTGCTGGCCGAGCTACAGCAGCCACTGCATACCGTACATAGCAGAGCAGTGCAGCGCAGTGTGGCCCATTCAAAATCAACTCCCTTGTATGTGTGTCCACCCAGAGCTGCATACCGGTCGCTAGGGAGACGAGACGTCTGGCGGGGCGGGGCGGGGCGGGCGGGGCGGGCGGCGGTCACTTGGCTCTACCCCTTTTGGGAGCCGGCAGTGCAAGGAACGCGCCATGGAAGGAGCGGATCGAGCGGCGTGTGTCGCGCGGGAGAGAGACCGAGACAGCGGGCGGAGAGGAAGGAAGACAGAGAGGAGAGGAGAGGAGAGGGCAGGGGATGGACGAAGGGCGGGAAGACCATGTCGCTCCCGGTGCGACAAACAGGCTACACACACAAAAACTGGAAAACTAAACCCGAGATTCTATGGGAAAACGCAACCCACAAAAATATTTTTGGAGGTCATTTTGAGAGATATATTTCAAAATGATCAGGAAGATACGAAACGCGCTGTGGCTTAAATCTCAAAACGATCATCAAAAATATTTTCCAAACTCTTTGGTTTTTGGGTTGGGCTGTCTTAGAATATGGGATTTGGTTTTCGTGAGAAGGCAAGGCGCACACAGACCGAATCCATGCTTTGGTTGTGACATTATCTGCTTACATGGAGCGTACGCGTTCTACTGCATGCTGGTCGCCAAGCGCACAACCTTACACTGTCAAAAAACTAACCGCGATCCAACAAAATTTAGTAGAAGGTATGAAAATTTTCCTTATCTGCGGGCGAAAGTCGAAGTGCAGCAAAAGATTTAAGAACTTCACTCCTCTATTTCATATTTTTTTTTGATTATTATAAAAATATCTAGAATTCGAAACCGTTCACATCGCCTGTGTTCACGCAGGGTAGATGCTCGCACGATACTAAAGCTTCGACTCAATGTGCGACTCGTGTTCATCATGCCCGTATTTGCTCAGCATAGATGTATATCATCCTTATACGTCTCAATCATGCTGATCACAGGACAAAACATACGAGTCAAAGGGAGGGGGCGGGGGGAGGGGGGAGGGAATGCCGTTGACCCAGCGCTGCGTCGCGTCGATCCGCTTCCTTTCATGGCTGCCCAATCAGCTGCATTGCCCTCCATACTCCATCCATTATGGTTGTAGACGTGTCGTCGGTGGGACAGGGCAGGTGGGGCGGGGCGGGGATGAGAAATTTCGGTGCGGAGGGGAAGACGAGCCGAGTTTTCTGCACCCAGATCGGTGCAATCTCTCACCTCGTCTGGTCATTTTTAAGAAGAGTCGCGCGTCAGATAGTGACGTGTTCTACGCTGGCAGATGCAATGGTTACAGAAAGCAACTTTATTGGCTGGTCGGTGTACAGAGCACCAACGAGCTCGGACTCAAACTCTCTGTACTTCCCTCCACCGTCCCCCGCCCCCTCCCTCGGTTCCTGACGCTCCGGCAGCGCTCCAGCAGCACTCCAGCTGACTCCAGGTACCGCATACCATGTACAGTACCGCGAGTGGCGTGGGAATTCCATTGCAATCGGACTGGCGTAGCGACGCCTGTGCCGCCCCGTTCTGCATTGGGAACCAGTGCGACGAGATGCGCTTCCCGGTTTAGGTGCCGGGCAGGGCAGGGCAGGCAGGGCAGGGCAGGGCAGGGCGGGGCAGGGCAGGGCGGGGCAGGGCGGGGCAGGGCGGGGCAGGGCGGGGCAGGGCAGGGCGGGGCAGGGCAGGGCAGGGCAGGGTAGGGCAGGGCAGGGCGGGGCAGGGCAGGCGCAGGGCAGGGCAGGGCAGGGCAGGGCAGGGCAGGGCAGGGCAGGGCAGGGGGCACGGGGATCGAGCTGACCCAGGGGCCAGGTCGACTAGGGCGTCCGCAGCCTGCCGGCCGGCTCACCATGCCCAAACATGGGCAAGTAATTGCGGCCATGTCCCCTTCATTCACCACGCCACCAGATCAGCACCCACGGCCCCGCCCCCTCCCGCCATCTCTTCCTCTAGCCACTGTGTAGCCGAGCCGACACAATCTCTGCCCGCTGCCCTATTACTGCTGGCTGCACTGCAGCCCGGCGCGGCGGGAGGGCTACCTGCCCCCGCCCCCGTTTCCCTTCGATTCCCCTCGCTCGCTTACGACTGATTGGGCACGGAGACGTCACCCGTATGGAGTAGGCGAGTGAGGCCCCCCCCCCCAACCCTCTCCCCGTATTATGGTGTGTTCCGAACCGAATTTCCGGTTCCTGATCAATCGCCGCTGATGGATACTGGACGGCCATGGGAGTGCGTAGTTAGTTGTGGGGAGCTGGAGAACTTAGGCGCTGTTTCCATTCATTCCTACATATTGTATCTGCTGAATGAGACATATTTGCTTTTACGTCGGGGGCAGACATGCACGAGGCAGAAGGTCCTGCGGCCTGTTAAGGCAGGGCTAGCACGGGAGGGGGAGGAGGGCGGGGGTCACTCTCTCTTCGTGTTGATCGAGTACACGACGAGTGCCACCCGTGTACTAAGAAGCACTCTCCCCTTCCCCCTCCTTTCATCTCAAACTATTCCGCTCTGCATTAGGGCAGAGTGCATTGTGGCTATACTCTTTGATATCATTACGTATCGAGTTTTCGCTCGATATTGGTGGCTGTTTTGCACATTTCCCCTCGGTTTCTTACTCTTCGAGAATACAAGAGACAAGATTAGACATGGAGATTTTCGTGCTGTTTAGAAGTTAGGGAACAAACAAACGCTTTTCAAGAAGAAAACTTCTGTGACCTTAGGTTTTATTTTCCTCGCAGGAAATTAACTCACACCACACTGAAAGCAATGTTCGCCCGTATGCTATCACAAGCACTACCAACACTTTTCATCTCAACCAAGTTAGTTCATACCAATTCGTCATGCATGTGGACGGCCCACGGGGTACGTGCGTTCTGCCTGGAGTGCAGTGCGCTGGACGTATAAGGAGACGACAAAGGGGAGAGCAACGCGAGGAGAGGTCGGAGTGGAGCCTTGTGCCCCTCGCCCCCCGCCACGCCCCGCCACGCCCCGCCACGCCCCGCCCCGGGTCTCCCTACACAGTCCAGCAACGTGGACGCTTCCGGTCACCAGAATTGTCACTAGCGATGAATGAACAGTCAACTTGAACGTGGGCGTAGATATTATTCAACTCCTATGGGAATCACCCAACATTGCGCATCTCCAGCTTATTTCTAGCCGATAGATCGTAAGAATACGTGCAACCTGGCCAAATGTCTCACAGCCCGGAGGGTAGCATCTCGTTCTTTAATCATGCGCGAACACCGAACACTTACCTCCATGCGGCCGGTGTACCCCGCGCCACGCCCCGGCCCCGCTCCCATCCAGTGTGAGTGGCCGCGCAGGCCGCGGTGTGGTCCGTGGGTCCGTGTGGTCCAGCCCGCGCACTCCGTGGCCTGCTCTCCGTCGCGACACGACGCGATGCTCGGGCCATACTTGGGCAGCACGGCATACCGGACCGGCAGCGCCGCCCTGCCATGTCCTGTCTGGAGGTGCGACAAGCGAGGCGACAAGACACGATCAGGTGTAATACGGAACATATCGGCCCAGTCAAAATCGTCACTTCAAATAATCCTTACCAGAGTCTGCTTGATTTGCTTGAAACGAAAGTATCCTCCTATCCGTTGTACCTTGGCGTTGCAACGCGGATCGATCTACAAATATGTCCCGCGATTCCGAATCATCGGTTTTCGCAAAGTTAAATAAAAACACCTAGAGGATTGTCAACAAAATGAACGGCACACGCAACACCATCATCCGCAGACAGGCCGCAGATGTTGCCTCATTTCGGACTCTAGCCGCCAGAGCCACAACATCGTTGCATGGGTTGCATGAGACTCCTCAAGAGCATCAAGAGCGACTCGGCTATACAGGTCCAAATGGATGGTTTTACTTGCACAAACCGCGGCGTATTGCCTTTGAAACCATTTTACTTTTTATTTCAACAGCATATGGCCCGCGCACGGGTAGGTTTGAATTTGGCGCACTCCGACAAACGTGTAAAATCGAGAAATTTACCCATATAACATCACATTGTTGTGAAAATTGGGTGACAAAAATAATGCCCCCTTCGTCTCAATGCTTGCATGGATGCAACCTCTGACAGCAAAAAATGTCAAATAACAAGGTTGTCCACGAAAGTCCACAGGCTGCGTATAATATTCTCTTTGCAACACGCAGAGAATATTATACGCATCCTGTGGACTTATTGGCAAGAAGAACATTATCGTAAACAAAGCAAGTCAACAGAGGTCTACGTACTCCTCGTATCAGCGTTGTTATTTTCAGGACATTTGAATATTTTGTACAGCTTCTTGTACACTTCTTTGTTCAGATACAATATGGAAGACAAGGCTTCGAGCTCAAGCAGTTCCAGCACAATGTCCTTTGCAGAGAAACAGGCTGAGAGGATGAAAAAACTCAGAGATCTCAAGAACAAAAGGGTATGTAACTTATCGAAAAACTTATATTACGCACATTTTTAACGACACCTTTTGGCCTTAATTTTTTAGGGTCCTCTTTAAGCCTATTTCTAGTATAATGTCTGCTTCTATTGGACGGCTTTGGAACGATTGACAAGAACCTAACCTCTTTCCAAGGCCAACCTACATATAATTTTATACATATATATGCATTTCTTTTCATCTCAACATCACATTTTTATTTCAGAACGAAGCTCGCACACTTAATCACCAGGAAGTCCTAGAAGAGGATAAACGCCAGAAAATGCCATCAAATTATGAGGCCCGCAAAAGACGCGCAGATTGGGTCCTGCAAGACGAAAAAGAACGTTCAGCTGCTGCAGAGAAAGTAATTGTCTTTCTTTTCAGAAATTCTGTTTTTGAAATCAAATTGTTGTGCTTGTTTTTTAACTTTAGCTTGCTTTAATGTATTTCAGGGTATAGATTATGACCAGGTAAAACTCCTTGAAATATCAGCAGTAGATGCTGAAAGATTAGATAGGAAGAAAAATAAGAAGAACCCAGATTCCGGATTCGCTGATTATGAACAAGCCACTATTCGTCAGTACAATCGTTTAGTCAAAGGTATCAAACCAGATATGGAAAAGTACAATGATCAACGTAAAAAGTTAGGAGATGCATTCTACAATGAGAAGAACTCCATCCTCCATGGGCAGTTCAAGGATTCTAAGGATGGTATTGATCGCATGGTCGAAGACTTAGAAAAACAGTAAGTAAATTAAAAAATTCCTAATTGGTCATTTCCATAGTGGCTTTTTTAAATAGTACAAATTAACTCATGTTGTTCACTTCTTTTGCAGGGTTTCAAAGAGAGAGAAATACAGTCGTAGGCGTATGCACAACGATGATGCTGATATTGATTACATCAATGAACGCAACATGAACTTCAATAAGAAGTTGGAGCGATTCTATGGCCAGCATACAGCAGAGATCAAACAAAATTTGGAGCGGGGAACAGCCGTGTGAGGGTGAAATGTATAAAATTTTGAACTTTACTCATTCATTTCTGAGAAAGGAAAGCAGTGTTTACCACTTTCTTGTTTTATCTCTTTTAGGGAAATGGGTAGCCACTTTCTTGTTGTATCTCTCTTAGGGAAATTGGTAGTTATAGTGATAAATCATGCTTGAATGTCTCTTCTTCCAATTGTTTGTTCAATCTCTAGAACTTGAAAATAAGGTTTGCTGTATTCAGTTTTTCTCCATCCTGTATCAACTTATTATCTTTAACAGGCTTGAGATACGTGACATGCTTTTTTTTCAACTTCAGTGCTGATTAGAATAAGTTTCTCCTCTACTTGTATGTATGTGTATTGTATTTTAGATCCCTTTGTAAATAGTTTCCAAATCGTAAAGTCAGTTCAGATACATAATTTCTGATCATCAACTTATGATATCATGTGAGGATAGAGATGAAATGATTAAAGAAACAGTGAATAGCGATGAGCTGTTTTATTTCTCTCTTTTTACCAGTACTTAAATCATTACATTGCAGAAAAGGGTTCAATGAATTTTTTACATATTAATAGTTTATTTTTGTTTTGCAATCTTAGATGCTTCGTATTTAAACAGTCTTAGGTCTAACAATTTTCAATATTTAATATTCCAAAAATTTTCATTCCCGCAGTTGACTTCAAAGTCATGCAACCAAATTACTCTCTTTCGTAGTCAAAGAGATGAGATGTGATTCTAAGCTGAAGAAAATTACTTTTTGTTGCAAGTTAATGATGGCCAGGCAACACATTAGGTAACATGGACACCCTTTTTTTAATGGGAAACTGTATCCCTTGAATTCAAGTTTTAACCAATCTATTAACGAAACTGAGAGCTATGAAGACTAGACTTTCTTCACACATATAACAAATGTTATAACGAATCACATAGATATTGTTTGTAGCACTGATCAAAGTACATAGCACAGCCAACATTCAATCATCGTCTTGTAACAGGTTTCCTGATAAAAATATTCCTACTTGTTCTGAGAAGAACATAACACATACCAAAGAATGGTCAGAAAGAAGAGATCTCTCTCATCTTCTTACCATGAAAAAACAGTGCAAAGTACAAATACCAATTCACATTGCCTGAGAACGGGTATTAAGTTAATGTCATGTTCTCTCAAAACCAAAGAATATGTGGAGACAAAAATGTTAAAAAATTATGAAGCTTTCATAAGAAAAGACTAATACTGTACATATTGACTAACAGAGATTAGAAAAATAACAAAGTTTCATTTGAGAAGTAAAACAATTACAATGGAAATGTGTGAAATTAACATAACACTCTTAAATTACAGTACAGTTAAACTTATGCACGAGTCCAGACCTGCCCGCAGGTCCGCAGGTTCAGTAGTGTCATTGCACAGTCCGGGTAACTGCTGTGAGCAATTGTTTTTATACCATAAAATCAACATGTTTTAAGAAGCTTTGAATCCCCAACATGAGTCATAATTGAGCAGATGAGGACAACAGTCACAGTTGAGCGCGTCTTCCATAATCAAATTATTTTTAATAATTATGAATTATTTGACTTAAGGTTTATCAAAAATTCTTCTTCCTCACTAGTTTTCGGCTAAATGCCATTATAACATTAAATTAACATCCCTTTATTGAGAATTGTCTGAAAAAACTAAAGAGCATCACATTGACAATACTGTGTATATTTTCCTTAAACAGCTTTAATATCCAATTGAAGCACAGTACCTGATTATAAAATTTTTAACTCTACTACATGTAGGCCTCAGTTCATCACATCATACAATGGTACTACCTGTAGTGGGTAGGCCAACTCATTATTTTTGTGGTAGATTGAAGACTTTCTATAATAATCTTGATATCTATATCAGTGATGACAGCACCAAAGATCTAAGGGCAGTACCTAAATACAAAAATGCAACTTTCAACAATTTTGAGTTAAATTTCTTGATAGCATTAGCTTATCTGCTCCAGTACAATAACTCACCACAAAAAAGAATTTAATCCACCCAACCGTGAAGTGATCCTGCAAAAATAATTATTTTAAGTGATTGAGAACACCTATGTGCTGAATATCAGATCATATGGAAACTCACGTCTTGAAAAATTATGGTGTGTGACTCGTATGTGAATATCTTGGGTTGCTGCTTGTCCTGAAACAATTGCAGTACATCAGAACGAAAATGTACACCAAAATTTTTAAGAAAACCTCTCGACTGTCTAGATAATTTGCCTTAGTTTTAGAGCAAATTTAGAAAGATTTATACTTTTTGACATCCTTATATTTGACATGAAGACTGAACTTTTGGCATGCACATACTTACACAGAAAATAAGAACAGGATGACTCTGTAGATACTAACTTGTAATATGGCATGGGAGTTTTGTTATGACACGTAGTAGTATTCATGCTCATTCAGTCACTGATGGTTCAGATATAGTTTGCACACAAAACAAAAAAGACACATTCAACAACTTTCAATTTGACAGAATAGATTCGGTGGAAATGAGGCACTGAATGAAGATAAAATGAGATGAATTCAGATCATGCATATGCATGCAGCCATCAAATTCTGAAAAGACTCATTTATATGTAAGTCATCAAACCAAATTTAAAAACTAGCATGTGAGAGTAAAACAATGTTAGTTTGTGTCATTCACAATCAGAACACTCAAAGGGCTCACTGGACTAATGAATGTCATGTTATCGATGCTGTTAGAAAAAACAAAGTCTCATTAAAAATACGCTCTTTTATTCCACATTGTAACAGACATTTGCAAGGATCAAAATTCGCACCTTGCAAAGAATAAAAAGTCAAGTTTGATGGCTAAAAATATTTGTGTGCTCAGCTTAACAACAAAGAAACCAACAATTTTTCAACAAAAATCAGAACTATTAGCAGATTTTCTAGACTTTAGCTTCAGAGGTTATCATCATTATGTGCATGTAAAAGGTATCTTCAAAACTTAACATTATGTACAAAATCAAAAGCGAAAAAGATGGAACAGAATGTGAGGAATGTGCAGAAGATCAGAATACCCAAAACGAACAACTCTGCACATTCTATGAACATATAGTAGGTTGTGATAAAGTAAATGTATAAACCTATCACGGCAGTTACTTCCTATTGACAAACTAACTGCTTGTCCCATTAAAAATAGTACTATTACAACAGTGATATAAAATGCAGTCAAATGTCTAGAACAACAAATAATATAACATGCTAATTTCTCACCCAATCCTCCTGGCTAGGGAAAAAAGTATCTTGGAGGTGGCAGCCTAAATCAGTAATTAAAATTATCATAATACGCACCTGCTAGCATGGTGCAAACTACAAAAAAAGCACTTTATTATTTGGTAGTCGCCTGGCAATACAAAAGAAACAAGCCAAAACAAAGATTGATATAAAAACTATCATATAAATGATCCTTAATAGAAGTCTGGATTTTTAATTCATACTTAATAACTTTTGTACTGCATTCATAATTTCTTCTGCAAAACCATACATAAGAATGGCATTCCCAATAATGACAATTTTTGACTTTGATAATCCACAACAGGCTTGCAGCCTTAGATAGTTAACACTATATTTGTCAGCCTACTCTAATTTGGGATTTTTACCTAATCCAGAAGATATGAGACTTTTGGTCACCATGAGACAGAAAGAGTTCTCAAAGGCAACTTTCACATATGCTTATCACATTAAGTTGAAAACACTTTAAGGAAATTAAATCCTAAAAATCACAATGGACCACAAAACCAAGACAACCACGTCACTACATGTCACTTATAAAGACCCTTTCTGTTTAATATTTAATGAGAAAAACCACACAAAATGTATCAAAATAACTAGAGCCGAGACTAAAGCTTTGCAAAAGTGAGCAACAATTGAATACTCTTGAATGATATTAAAGTTAAGCATAGAACAAAACAATGAAAAATCTGGTCAACAATTGTTTATATTCATTTTTTGTTATTTATAGATGAGTGAAAAGGCGAATCACACACTTCTGTTACGTTTCATTGACAAAATATCTGAGGAGAAAAGAACTTTGAATGCTTTTCAGGAAGCAATGAATCTTAGACTACACCTTTAATATCTCTGCTGATGATAAAAATAAATAAGAAGACCTTTTATAACAACAGGTATAGACATTGATATAAAACTGCATGATTACAGAACACTTTAAATGCGTCATCTCAAAAATAATCTAGGGAACAATGGTCAAATTTTATAAAAAAACATTACTATTACATCAACAAAAACTGAAATGAGAATCCATAAGCTCAAATTAGCAAGACTGTACTCTCAGACCAAAACCTTAAGATGTGTCTACTACTCTTCATGTCCAGGAGATGGAGTAAGCATGTTAGGAACACACATGGCAGAGGTATTGGACGTCAATGAGAGCGGAGCAAGGGCAGCGTCCAGAGCAGGAGCAGCAAGAGAAGGGAGGATTCCTGAAGGCGAAAACACAGGCAAACGTAATGCATGCATGCCAGTTGGACGAATGTTGGTACCTAGGCGAATACGAGGCACGTCACATGTTTCACAGGCCTCCAGAAGGTAGTGGTTATGGAATGTACAGGTTTGGCAAGTCCAGCCGGGCTCGCTGCTGCTCTCCTCAGTTCCTGAAACACAGAAAATATTTGTTAGTAATAGTGCAAAAGTCCTCTGGAAACAGGAGTAACAAAGGAAAGCATTTGGATTTGGGTTCATCAGCAAGCTTGAGAACAGATTGGTTAAAAGCTTGTCTAAAAAGACACAATGAGATCACGGTTAGACAAGACATATCTTAGGTGCTACAAAAAACAACCACAAATTTACCTTGGATATACAAGCATATCCAATGTTTATTTTGAGTGATGGACAGCCCTTTTAGATGGCTGATACCCATTACCATATTGAAAGAAGTATTCTGTCTTTTTTAAATTAATGGAAAAAAATTTTGAGGCAGAAAGAACAGTGTTACGAATTGTAGGCCACACATTTTGTCTTTACCAACATCTATGATTATGTAGTTATAAATAGTTTATTTTAACAACTATTAAACAAAATAAAAGAGAAGTAGAGAGAGAAATTGTTTAAAATAAATTGTGAAACATGAAAAAATTAGAAACAATGACCAGTTTGCTTTTTCTCTTTTAATTTTTGTTTTTGGAACAGATTGAAAATAACTTTTGCTTGTATGCTGCACAGCACAGGCCATTACTTTTAAATTTTTTGATTTTATCAAATTACAGATTGGAAATAGTACAGAACATACATAAAGGATGAGGGTACGATATTAGCAAATATTAAGCCAAAGGGTCACAGCATGAACAAAGTAACAAGAAAGGGGCGTAAAAAGGTTTGCTGGGCGAGGATAAGCAGAAACATTTTTGTTCCCTACCTTCAAAGTGTTTCCAAAAAGTTGCAGTGAAAGCAAAAAGACAACCAAGACAGGTGACAAATTTATCTCGAATTTGAAATCTATGTGTAGCAAGCCTCTGCTTGCAAGCAGAGTGAGCAAAAAGCCAAAGGATCTTTGTTGTAAATGCCTCAATTTCTGCTTGATTGTTTCAATTTTCTGTCTTTTATATCGTTGCGTTTGCCTCCCTCCCCTGTGCCGATTCAACGCCCCTGAAGTCCAGCATTCCAAAGTGTAGGAACATGGCAGGAAACAATGCAGTGTACGGAAATACTGTTGACTGGAGGAAGTGACAGCTGTACACGTGGATACACAGAGAGAAAGCAGGGACCACTAAACTCACTGTGAGGGGAGAACTGAGGCCAAAGGGAACCACGAGGACCTGTGTAGATATTCTTGTAGAACTCCTCATCTGTTTCCCCTAAAGGAACTACCATTCCAAAACTCTATTAGTGATTGTGAATTGTATTCATGTAGGAGACATATATTGTATAATATCTACCCAGAGGGAATTCTCATGTTGCTGTCCCTCCGAGAGATGAATCCTACTCGAGCTTGTACACAAAGTAAAGACTAAGAAAGAACAAGCTATGAATAGGATAGAGAAAAACTGAGGGCTCTTACGAGTTTCAGGTGCTTTGGCATCCACTTCATTCGCCATGCGAGTGCACTCCTCCTGGAGACATTGAATTTCTGTTCGCAGTCTCTGAACTTTCTCCATCTGTAAAATAAAATAAAATACAAAATTATTACTTCTTTTTTTTTGTTTTATATATAAGCATGCACGGAAATGGTAAAGATACGGACCACTGGAAGGGCAGGCGGTCCACGAGGGAGGGCCAGTGCGGTCCGCCGCTGCAAGTCCCTCTCGAGATCGTCAACTTCTTTCTGCATAATTTGTAACTTGTTTCGTTCCTTGCACAGCTCAGTCTCAAGAAGTGTGCGGCGTTCCAACTGCCGCACAAGATGTTCTGTAAAATAGAGCGCAAAGGACATTAGTCGAAATATTCTAATTCAAAAATTCAAGGGCAACCCAACATCAAGGTTACGGAAGTACCACCAGTAGTGTTCATTATTTCAATTAGAATGCAAATGAATACCTCAATACCTCATGAATTTAAAATCATTGCTATGAACGAAAAAAGAGTTTCAAGCAATTCACGCTGCCAAGATATAAAACTTGAGAACAGACTTTGCAGACTACACGAACTAGCATGAACGAAGTAGTGCTTGCTTGAGCCGCCGGCGTTCTAAACTTCCCGCCTTCCCTCCATTCGGTCTGGTCGGGTTCAAACGCTGCCTCATGACTACGCTCCTTTCGCGAGAAATTTCATTATTTCGCGATAGGGTCGCGCGACATACCATGAAACAAAATTTCTAATCCTGCCCGCCGGTAACAGCAGAAGGAGGGACACTAATTGAAACGTTTTCACGATCTAGAAAGAGTGCGACGCGTGATGGGAAGCAGAGACAGGGGCTGGAGCGGCTGGAGCGGCTGGAGCCTCGTCAAGAGAGGAGAGGGGGAGAGGAAAGTATCACAGCAAATCATGCACATCCCAATGTGACCTGCTCGCTTCCAACTGACGTCACACTCGACGCTCAATGACGGCCCCGAGCGAAAATGGGGGGGGGGGGGGGGGGGGGG
>CABIKL010001445.1:0-15392 GCA_902196195.1 Aptinothrips rufus
AAAAAAAAAAAAAAAAAAAAAAAAAAAAAAAAAAAAAAAAAAAAAAAAAAAAAAAAAAAAGGAAAAAAAAGAGCAAAGTTGGGGTCAATCTCCTTGATTATGACCATGATGAATGTCACATGCATTTTTTACCAATTATATATCAATTGTAAGGTTTGAGCATTCCACAAAATTGTTCTGATTGGGAGCTATGCCCCCACTTCAAGTTTACAAGTGTAATATCCAAGTGTAGGACCAAGTGAAACACTAACGCAACTGATTATACCACAGTACAAATGATAAAGCTGCATCAGCTTTCTCCATCAATTAAGGGAGACAGTACTGCATTGTCAGGTAATGGCATGTTATATATTAACTTTGTCTTCCATGACTGAATTGTTGCCATGTGCAATAGGATTAAGTTAATATGTATAAAGAATTCTTTTGTACATTCTGTTTCCAAACCATGATAATTTTACTGGTATTGTCATCCTTTTCTTGTCTTAGAACCAGTGTTTCTTTGATCTCCTCATTATCCCATTTCGTATGTCATGAAAGTTGCTGTACCAAATTATTGCATTTTTAAGCTTGTTTTCATCTTAATTTGTTTTTCATATTTATGTCTTGCATCTATTAATTTGCAGTTCAAAGGACAATTATAGTATGTTCTCAAATTGATTTGCTGAAAAAAATGCCTGGAAAAGTATAAGTTTTGTTTTTTTATTCATAAGATCAATTTTTTTTTAATGAAGATTCTTCTATGATCAAAATAGGGAGATCCCATCATATTGTAAGGTGTATCTCATTGCTGATGTTCTGTTAAATGTGATTCCATTGTCATCACTTATAAGTCGTATCATCATTTGTCTTGTATAATAATGTAAATCTGTATCATCCTTGCCTCAAATTTCATCCCTTTTCATCTTATTCATCTTTCTTCCCATCTTCTTTCCTCTTCCCTTGTCCTATTCCTATCCCATGCCTGATTTATTCCCCTACCCTTTTCTTTCCTTTCCTTTCCTTTCCTCTTCCCGGGCCCTTTTTAGGGCCCACCAAATATGTCATCAAAGGGTGGCTTTTGACAAAGACAAAACAGTTTCTCTTTGGAGGAACTATTAATAATATTTTATTCTCTTTCAGGAATTCATCCTCTGCCTTCCTTTTCCTATATCTGCTTTCCTCACATCCCATTCACTTTTCATTCCATTCCTGGGTCCTCTTTAGGGCCCACCAAATATGTCATCAAAGGATGGCTCTTAACAAAGACAGGACCTTTGGATGCATCACTACTAATGATAATTCTTTTTCAGGTGCCGGATCTTTGCGAAAACCTATGCACTTTCTCACATCCTTTCTCTCACTGTAACCTAGGCTGTGTCTCCGCTGCAGGATAAATAAGAATATGTCAAGAGCTTTGACCCCTGCACTTCTCAGATTAAGGCTTTCACACATTTAATTCTGGGTACGTCAATTATCATATTTGGGTAAATTGTTACACTTTACACTGGAATAAAGCTACAAGGAACCAGCAGCAATAAAGGACTACTGCTGGCTTCTACTCTGCTTTCAGATATGACCACTGCAAGAAATATTTCTTCCAGTTCATAAGTGAAACACTTTAATTTTACAAACTTGGAAAGGATTTTTAAGGAATGCTCACTACATTTTACAAACTGGTGTATGTTTTAATCAATTCAATCAATTTACATCAACAAGTTTTCAAGGTACTCCTCAAATTCATCTTCACGTGCCTTTTCTTCGTCTGGTTTTCCAACATCCTTCCATACTCTTGATTCATCAGTCTCGTTCTTGTCTCCCGTGTTAGAGTTACTCTCATTCACATCACTTTCATCGGGTTTGGAACTGTCCCCTGGCTTGTCATGTTTGCTGTTTTGATGTTTCTTTCTGTCGACTTTCTTTTTAGTAATTCTTTTGACTTCTCGCTTCTTTGATCCATAGTTAAGTTTTGTTGAACAAGCAGGACACAAACCTAATGCAGATAGAGCAAAAGTCACTATAAAATACAAGAAAATTGAGTTGTATCACAGAAGATAATTCATGGTAACTTACGAAGCTTCACAAGTGCATTTTTTTTCTCACCATGCTCTTGATATGCAAAATTTACTTCCCAAGTTCTTAGTCCATCTCGACCAGAACAGTGCTTCTCACCACAAGTGAACTGACCTCTTCCTGATATAAGCTCTGGTTCAGTTCGCCAACGCATTGCAACCTTAAAAAATGGTAAGTTATCAAACAATTATAAAGCAGAGAGAGTATGCTCTAATTTAATTGCTAAGAGACCTACCTTGTTAGATCTATACATACTTAAATCACAAATGCAATATTCTTTATATAATTTGTCATAATACTTCTTCGCTAGTTGTGCTTCCCACGTGTCTGGATTTTCCTCTTCATCCCACAAAAACCTGTGGTTTTCTCGGATTACATCATAGTCTGTTTTGTCCCTGGACCTGGTAAGAGGATGAACAAGTTAATAACATATAGTTTACAAGCAATAATGGAGAAGCAAACATGCATTTGATGCCTTGCAGAAAAATTCTGAAAAAGCATTGAGGACAAAAACATCCATGCAAAAGTGCAATCATGTGCGTAACTCACGTATCTCTTTGAAGCAATGATGTGGCACCTTTCCGACAAAGCAAATAATCATTTATAAGACGTTTGTGGAGCTCATATGGGGCCATTGATGATAAAATGGTGCGTGCTGAAGAACTCATAATAGCTGCAGACTTCGGTTCCATAAGGTGAAGAGAATGTCGACCTGCAAAAGGTCAGAATCTCTACATAGAAACAACTTTACCACAGACCTGGGAAAAAAAAATGTATGGAGCAAACCTATCTCACTCTGCTCTGCGGTTTCCCATGGCTTTAATCTCGAATCCATGGTGCAAAAAGAAAAAAGATGCACAACCTAAAGTTCTGTGTTAGTGAGTCATTCAAGAGCTCTCTACCATTCTACTCATCGTGAGCTAGTCATAATATATTAATGTTCATTTAATCAGAATTGATTGCAAGCTGAAGCTAGAAAACGAGAAAAACCATAATTCAATGTCATGCCACAAATCTTTTGGTTACCTGTGCAAAAATGCTTATAATAATAAACAATTTCTGCTGCGAATAAGGCAACCAACAGTTTTCTCGTCTCGTATTCTCGTATTCATTTATTCATTGTTAAAAGCTACTGAATACTTTGCTCTCTGAACTAAGGACACAAAGAACGGAAAATGTCTGATTTTCTTGCAGAATATATATTTTGATCTTGTTTCACGAGGCTTTTCTTATCTTTCTACAGTTGACAACACTCATTCGATACTGTTCGAGTTGTAATTGTTGTTGACGTCTGACGTGTTGTTGTGGCGGTGGAGTAGTCTTTAATAACCAAACGTCACCTGTCGCTTTTTATGTTGAACATTTAGGATGGATTCTACTATTGACAAAAGTGCTAGCGATATATCCGGTGGAAATAGCATTCTATACGAACTTCTCGTCTATTCAGAATGGAAGCAGGAACCCGAGTTGCCAGTAAGTTAAAAGCGCAAAATAGCGCAAAATCAGGTTACATTGGCACTCATTAGTTGAATTGATTTAATATACCAGCATGTAACTATTTCTTCCGAACTTCACCACAAAATATTTCTTCACTATTTTCGTCCATTAGGTGTCCTGTTACTTAGCGTGTTAATTCTAATTTCTTATTTTGTACTTGTACGTGCTGCCAGATCATGTTTATTGGATCACAGAAATAAACGTTATAATTTGCTAATTATCAGCCTTCTCAGTTGTGTCAATCTCTCACCCATAATTTCAAAGATAATATTACGCCTAGGATGACACTTCAACTGTTAATGACTGTCATTTTATAATTGAGCTCTCTCTCTCCATTTTAATAGAAGCGAGCCTCGCAGCCTCAGGAGGGATTTAGATCACTCCTTAGAAGTACCTTAAATTTTAGTGATCATGATGCTGGACCCAAGCAAATAGAAAGGTGATTGATCTTGCCCAGTTTCTCGTACGGTTGCTTTAATATTATGTCACAAATATTTAAAAACATAAATCTTACTGTGCTTTGCAGGTTGCTCAATTGGCACCAACCTTGGCGCTTATGTGCTGGCGATGGCGGAAAAGTAGTTGCCATCATGCAAGATGGTGCTCTGGAGATTCGCTCTTCTCGAGATGAATACTCTTCGGTGATTGCCAAAGCATCACGTAAGAGAGCTCCAGATGTCATTTATGAATGTCCTGATTCCCATTTAAGTTTTTCTCGCTCCTGTAGTTTTCTATTTTTCTCTCTCTTTGTGGTGTTTACATTCCAGGAAAGCTGACGGTTACTTCTGTGCAAAACCTATCTCATAGTATGTAGCTCTTATTATCGGTCTCTTTTTATTTGTTTTTCTTCAAAGTACCGAAGGACCCGTTTCCTCAATGGAGGAGGTGGTGCTGGTCCCCAGATTGCAGCATTCTGGCTGTTGGTTTTAGCAATGGTTCAGTTCGTGCCTATGATTTGATGGGCAGCAATCTGTTCTCTATTGCGCCTGTAAGTATCAGCATCTGATCATGATTTTAAAAATTGTCGTATTCCTATTGTATAGTAATAAAAAAGTATACTTTTGAATTTTTACAGGAACATAATTTTACAAACACAAGTCAATCTTTTGCCTCCGCATTCTTCCTGCAGACACGCACAGCATCACATAAATGGTAGGATCCTGAAAGTCTCATGTATTATTTTCAAACTTTGAGATAGGTATAAATGGTTGTAATTCTCTTTGTAAATCTCACACAGGTCTAGTGAACTTGTAACTGTAACTTATAGTGGTCAGCTACACAGCTATTTAGTATCTCCAACTGAAGGCTTCCAAGAAAACCACTCCTTTTCATTTAGCACTTACTATCGCTTTGGCATTACTGCAGTGGCATACCATCCCATGCACCAAATGTTATTCGTTGCCGGAGCTACTGGTTCAAGAGGAAATCTGAAGCCACAGGTTGAACATCTTTACCTCTAAACTACTTTTTAGTTTTGATTTCATATTACAATGGTTTTAAACTTCTCTTCAGGCATTTGGTGACAGCGTTGGTCTTACAACATGGCGCATTCTGAATGATCATCCTTTTTATCAAATTGTTCTTCATAATGAAAAAAATGAGAGTTCTTCTTTCTCAAGTAGTTTTTGGCAGATCCCATTCTTTGCGTCCAAACAACAACAGGTGAGAGCTTGCCTTCTTTTTCTGCTTTTGCTGCATTTGATAAATAGTTTGAGTTTATTGATTAACCTATTACCCTTATTTTGTAGAGTATTGTGGTACGCTTGGAAATCTCTCCTTGTGGTAAACAAATCGCTGCCCTCCATTCCTGTGGAGGCGTGTCAATTTGGTCTTTACCAGGTATTAGGTTAGTGTATCATTTATTTCATTACTCTGCAAAACATACTTCTGAAAAATATTTTAATGTTAGAATGTTTAAGTGTGCTTTTGTAAACATTGGATTGGTTTCTGTTCCTTTATCAACTTAATTTCAGAGTATATTTATGGTTTTCTGTGTTGTAGACTCATTGGGTTCTGGCCTTTGGTTGAGCAACCAGATTGGAATGTACAGAATCCACTTCTAATTGAACCAGAATCTCCAAATAGCAGACGATTTCCAGCTCCTCGCATACTTCTTTCTAACGAACAATTTTACCCAGTTGATTTGGATTGGTGGTCAGATGAGGTAATGCAGTTATTCCCCATAGCCAACCTGAATAAGTTTTAGTCATTCTTGCTTCATATCTCTGTTTCTTTTACAGGCCATTGTATTATCAAGAAATTCTGGAGCTGTCAGTGTCTGTGAAATATCAAACCTACAGAATCTATTGGGTGAAAGTCCTGAATTTTTGGCTGGGTCAGCGCAAGTCAAAAGACTGCGTAGTGAGAAGGGTTTTCTGGCTCTTGAATGTGAAGTAGATCTTTTATGCAAGAGCAGGGATAGCACGGATACTTTTGAGGTTGTTCCATTGTTCCCTTATACTGTAAGTAAACTCAATTCAAGATTGTCATTCTCATGTTAACTGCTTTCTTCATAATAGGAGGATTCAGCAATGGAGTCAAGTGATGAGGAAGATGACGATGAAACTCCTACTGCATTTCTTCAACGAGTTGTTGCGTTTTTTAATTCTGTGGCATATGTTGTAACTGACATGGAACGCTTCAGACCAAGACGCAGAAGATTAAGGCTGTGCCGACGTACCTACAGGCTGCTTTCTCTTCGTAGTACTACCCCTGAAGAGTTATACTCAAGGAAGGTAATTTTGGAAAAGTAAAAGTAGTGTAGCACGTAACAAGAAAGAAAGTAATTTTAACTTTTATCTAAAAATAAAATTTGAATGTTTTTTTCCGCAGCTGGATAATGAAGAATATGGAGATGCTCTCTCCTTAGCTCATGCATATAATCTGGACTCTGATCTTGTGTACCAAAGGCAATGGCGAAACAACAAAGTATCGGTTGCAACTATTAGAGATTATTTGAGTAAAGTTTCAAATCAATCATGGGTATTGCGTGAATGTCTTGAAAGAGTACCAGAATCACTTCTTGCTACTCGTGAGCTAATAGAATTTGGCCTGAAAGCTATAAGCAAAGAAGTATTTCGAACTCTGGGTACAAAACGTAAAATCAAAAGCGTTGAAGATATGACTGAGAAGCAAAAGGAATTTCTTTTTTTCCGGCGCACTCTTCTGAGGTACCAAGATCGTCTTGTTATGTATGAGGTAATACGAAGTCCATTTATTGTAATGTCTTAATTAAAGTTCCCTCACAAAAGTCTTTTGTGGAATTCTTACATATTGGCTCAATAATTGAATGTCATACTTTTCAGAAAATATTAGGTGGGCCACAGCTCGCTGATGAGTTATTTGAACACACAATGTATGCTGACTTTCGGTCATCCTCATCTCTCAGAGCATGTGTTATATTTGCTCGAGCTGCCAACTGCACGGCAGTGCAATGTATGCTTACATACCAGGGAGGTCAAACCTTAAACCATTGGCTGCCCATTCTGTCCAATTTCCCTGAGACAGTTTGTCCTTCTAACTACAAGTTTGTGTTTTCATTTTATTTTAAAATTTGCACTGCAGTAGTTAGACATTGCACAATTGAAACCTATAAAAATGTATTTTACTTCCAAATAGAATTTTGCTTCCTGAACTATCTCCTGATGGTATTGTATTTTCTTGGCAAGAAGCTCAGTTGCGAGAACCTGATTGGAGTGAAAAAGAACCGTACTGGTATGTTGTGCTCACTAGCATAATGCAAAAATATCCTGTTCCTCATGCAATATATGAAGTAGCGAGTTTATTGTGTTTTATCATAAACAGGAATGAAATGGAATTTGAGCTTGACACTCCTGATATGGACAATAAGTGGCTGTATGAGCATGAACCTGGTCTATCTGCTTACCGAGTCTTGATGAGGGAGTTGACCCCTGAATTAGTCCAGCAATGGTATTTGGAAAGAATCAGAGCTATTGAAAGGTCGAGCCGAATGGTAGATAATGCTCTTATGTTACTCCGTATTGCACAGGACAACAATGTCAAGGTCAGAATTTCTTTGTGAATATTTTGTAATTTTATGCTACATAGTTTGAATAAATTATGATAGTGTTTGTTTCAAAATCCTTTCAGGGCCTTGAACACCTTCATGAGGAGTTGCTAATCTTGGATGCTCTTGTTTATGAACTATTCTTAGAGGATGTAAGCCTTGCAGATCTTGAAATTAAATCATCTTTGGAAAAGTGCAATCTACTGATGTCAAAGGTAATAAAAATGAGATTAAAATTGGTTTATTTTGTATGATGTCCACACTTTTAGCCTGTCGAATGTTAAACATGTATGATTTGTCGCAACAGACATCAGAATCCTCATTTATATCGGATATGAACAGATTGTTACTCCCCTTTTTGGATCGTGTTGAAAAAGACCACCCAGGAATGAAGCTTCATCTACTCCATGATTACATTGTTGCCATTGCATGTGAAGACTTATCCTTACCTCTCAAGGTAAAGTGAATTTGAAGTATATCGTAATTAAAAAGCATTGCTGTAACTTTCTTTTCTTCTCTTATTTTCTTTTTCTTTTAAATTAATATGACTTTACTTATGTTCCAATAATTTGAGTCAGTATTATGACATTTGCAGTTCTTTGAAGAGCAGGAAGAAGTTTCTTCAAAACTCTCACCTGATGATGTTGCTTTAATTGCTATTGACTGCATTTATGCATATGTTGAGACTGACCAGTTGCATTTAGCCCAAAATATTTTGGCTGCAATTCCAGTACAGAGGTAATTTATGGTACCTTATAGTGTTGAGAGTACAGTAATAAGGTTACTTAAGTGTTTGAGTACAACTCTCTGTTTCTTCTTTTAGGGTGCTCTCTGTTTCTTCCACTGAGCAATTACATGTCTTGGAACAAGAGCTTGCTGCCAGCCTCATACTCCATCATAATCAGACTCCCAAGTCGTTGGGTTACATAAGGGACAATAAAAACGATCTCCAAACAATAACACAACTTCTTACACGCATGGCAAGAACTGTTGCAAATAGGTTCGTACCTTTGTTTTTCGTTGAACTTTGATACACTTTTTATATACTCACTTACTTTATCTGTTGTCTTTCAGTAATCCTCCTTTGTCTGAGGCTACTTGGTCATCTTTGCTGAGTGACATCCTAGAATTGCAGAGATCTGTATTTAATTGCGTACCACTTTCCATCTGTTATGAGGTAAGTTGCATGTGAAAAACTTTTCTTGCCACTTATTTGATCTATTTTGTCAAGGCAGTCAAAAAGCCTTCAAACCTTTTAAAAAGTTTGAACTTCTAGATATTTTGCTCCACTTTACTTGCATCTGGAAACAATGCATCCATCAAATTAGCTGCAAATTATCTCAACTGTACTGGACAAGCAAGAGACGAAAGAAGTGTTTTGGGCACAGTAGCCCAAATACCAAAAGAAAAGTGCATTGCACTTATTCTTTCAGCTGCGAGAGAGTACATGGACTCAGCAGGAACATTGACAGATCCGGCCATGGAATTAGCAAAGCAAGTAGTTCTCAGCAATATAAAAGCTAACTGTAGATCATTCAAATAATGCTTCCTTAAAAATCTTGCTATTTTTTAAAAATAATTTGCTTTTTATTTCAGGGTGTGTTTGCATCTAATTCCAATTGAAGATGCAGATATCCAAGATGAAAAGAATCTCTTATCTGCATTTCAACTTCTTCATGAGTTTGGGATCAAAATGCTACCATTGCAAGGTCAGCGAAGCTTGTGGGCTGCAGTGCTAGTCTTTGTTCAAATATTCAGATTTTGGAGTGGAGTTAGTGGATAGTGCTACATAGTGAACATATTCATTCATTCTCCTTGGAATGTTCTTCGTGCTTCAATTAGATCCCTCGGCTATCAGATTACTCTGGTCTTGTTATAAAAGCATCATCTGACAACCAATCGTATCGTCTCATTTTCAGTGCGCCTATGTCCAGACAGACTTCGCATAGTTGAAGATTGCTTGAAGAAAAAGTCTGGTGCGCATCGTAATCCAAGTAAATTACTTCAGCTTGCATCTTACTTAAATATTTGTGGTGAAAACTCTAAGGAACGACAGGGCCGTGTCCTTGTTTTAGTTGCAGAAGCAGCTTTCTCTGTAGGTTTTTAGAGTATTCAATTCGACAATGTTTTTGAGGATGCGTAATGAACATACATCATGGTTTCTAATTCTTGCTCTAGGCTAATGACTTCCGTAGCTGTGCTGCAACATGTAATCGCTTTATTGCTGCCAATCACACGGATGGTTGGTGCATTGCAAGCAAAGTGGCTCAATGCCAGCAGTTCAAGGATCTACATACACGTGCTGAGCTTCTATCCTTTGCTCTTCAACACTGCCCATCAGAAATGTTACCAGAACTTGTGGATATAAGGTATGTGGAAACAGATTTTTGCTTAGTTTCAATTTTACTTTCAGAACCCTTATCTTAGTATATTAATTTGTTTACAGACGTTCTCTGGAAATTGAGTCATTGCAACAGGTGGTAAAGAAGCAAATCACTCTGCATAACTCAGCTCTCTCTATGCAGTTGGAGGGACAGAATAGTCATGCCCAAGTATGGAGTATGCTCTGTAACTAATTGAACTCACATCCTGATTATTTCTGAAGAATTTCGTGAGAAGGTGCTTATTTGACTTTGGTTGTCTTTGCAGCATGAATCATCTGTTGGTATGGATTTACTAGGATCACTGCAAACTGCAGATGCAAGTGTACAGGAAACTACTCAACGCCTCTTAACTTGTATTGGAGATTCACAGTTTTGGAAAAAGGCTTTGCGCATCGGGTAATTTCTGCCTTTCCTTTTTCCTTTTTTGCTCATAATGTTGAACCCACAACAGAATAATTTTGTTTTTGTTTTCTCATAGGTGGGATGAAAGTTTAGAAAATGAAGCAATGGAAACTGCAAACTCTGTTGAGCAGCATGCTTGTCATGCCTTTTATGCATCTCTCTATGGTTCAACTTCTCATGTTATAAGTAAGCTGGGGTGCCAGTATGACTGCTTCTCTACCCCTGACGTTCCCCCGCAGCTGCAGCTGGAACAAGCCCTCCTACGTATTGCTTTGTTAAAGCAAGAATTAGGGCAAGAGCAGCATAACATACCTAATGGTAACTCTTGTTTTGGCTGTGTTTGACTTAAAGTGCATACTTTGGATAGAGCGGCACCACATCTCTTTATCGTTTCAGTTTTATTAGAATGTGCGCAGTCTCTTCTCCCTGAGGACAACTGTCTTGGGCTTGGACATCTATTGTCCTCCCCAGAGACGTATGCTAGAAAAGCAAATCATCAAGTTTTCGTAGCAAATATGTCGGCTGTCACTTTGCAGTTAGCAGAGTACTATGCTGCCATCATGTGGTACCGCAATACAGTAAATGGTGATGTTGGAAAGATGCACAATTTATTCTTCTACGACCCTCATGAGGTATTGTCCTTCAGTAATTATGATTGCTTTTGAAAATTCAGAACACCTTCAGAACGATCACTTCCATCTGTTTCAGGTCATATCTCTTGCTCTTCAGGGACGGTCTGAGGATGGATCTTGGCAAAGTGCTTTGCTTGAATGGAGAGCACAACTTGCTGATTATGTTCAGGCTCAAGATCTTCTAACTCTGGATTGTGGTGTTGATGTCAGTAGATTTGCATCTGATGAGCAATATCGCCATGATTCTATTTTGGGTCTTGCCATGTATGAATTTATTTTTCTCTTATGTCGCTTAAAATTCAGTATACTTTGTCTGGATTGTTTACCTTTTTTCTGTCCAATATTTGTTGGTGTAGGAGTGAAGATACTGACCGACTCAGATTTGCCTTAACACTGGCTACAAGACATGGTGTTGATCGTGGCCAAGTTGTTGCAGAGCATATATCAAACCTTCTCCTGAGCGATCTGCCTGAAGAAGAAGTAAGAAGTCGACTTGCAGGTCAAGAACTGAGTAATGCAGTTGCAGAAGCTCCAGAAGCAATCAAAGAGAAGTAATTATCTGAAGTATTCATTTCTTTCAATACTTGCAGATTTGTTTCAAATGCTTGGCTATGCTTTCAGGTTGGAATATTCCGTGTTTTCAAACATTGATGGAAAACAAATTACACTGTTGGAATTGTACTACACAGTTTTGAACCAAGTTGCACCTTCTCTTCGTAGTGCTCGGTTACTTCCAAAAGATCATCTCAAACTGCTGTCCAAAGTCAAAGCCACAAATGCAGGTCTGTCCTCAAGTTAATATAAATTTTAATGTACAAAAAATTCAAAATCCACCTTATAGTATTGTTTGTTTTTACTTCAAAAGGAATTTGAAAACTTACATTGATTTTATTTCAGCAATTGATTATAAATTGCTTATCTCTGGTCCAAAGTACACATTGAAAGCAGTGGAATCTTCGTTGACATTTGACAACATTCCACTCGTTGGCAAACTTCTAAAAGCTATGCCTTCAGCACTTGCTAGCCCTCTGTCAGTTAGTCAGCTTTATGCTTTACACCTTAAATCTCAACTTTTGGTAAATATTGTCCAAAGTTTCAGAGGTGCTGCTCTTACTTATTGTAATCAAAAGTCAGATTACAATTAATTTTTTCACTTTCATTTCTTACAGGCCTGTAGGAGCATCTCTATTGAAAGTTTATCATCTGTCCTATCTAATATTAATGCCGAAGACATCATTGACGTTGTAGAAAAGACTTGCTTCTGTGAGAATGCTTCAAAACCTTTAGTTTCATTTGAAACAGCTGAGCAGCTTATAGCTGCAGCTTTGGTTAATTGTGATTTTTCAGAGCATATGGAAAGTATTGAACAGCTTGCCAAATGGAAAGACCATATTCGCAGTTCTAGATGGATTTCTGAAAAGTGGCCAGAAGAGGACTGCTGCAAGTAATGCTAGATATTTTCTTCTTTTAAATATATTTAGTGGTTCTTACAAATACCCCAAACTGCAGTGCTTGTTCTAATACTTCCATACTTGAATGCAGGCGTTATTTTGCTACTATTGGTGAAAATGGTGCATTGATGGAGTTACTCAAAGCTGCTGTCTTAGATGAGGAAAAGTCTGCTTCCTTTCTGGCAGACTTGTTCCAAGTGACCTCATCAGCATGTTCTGCTTCAGAGAATTCATTGATGTTGGAAATGTTAAGAAACTGTGTGATGAATTCGGAGTATGTACAATTTTAAACTTAAGAGATTACCAAATTATTATTATAATTATTATTGTTTTTGGTAACACAGTCTTCCTCCTTCTTGGCAGAGAGGAGGATGGAGAAAGTTATTTTGAATTATCCATGGTTCTCCTTCGATTGGAGCAATTGGCTCCTTTTGGGAAAATTCAACCTACTGGTGATGAGTGGGAGTCCCTCTTGCAGCCTTTGGCAAAAAAAGAAACTCTGCCCACAGACCTCAGACTCAAAGTTTTCAGTATTCTTCAGGTACATCTTTTAAATCAGTTTGTTGAAAAAAAAAAAAAAGAAAATTATTTTTTTAGATTATTGATAGCATGTTTTTTCCTATACAGCAAACTAATACAGAGGCTATTCAGGAGCCAACGCTACTGCTTTCGCACAGTCAAGCTATACTAGCCTTGCACTGGCCATCAATTTTTATAAATAATGAAGATATTTTGAATGAGGACATGAGAGGAAACCTGCTTCTTAATCTAATAAAGAACACAGAATCCTGGCAACAGAGAGATGCTTTACGGAGCTTTCTGGATCTTTGGCCAGCCTTCAGTTCAAATTGGTAATCTTTTCTCCTCCAGTCTACATTGAAATTAACTTTGAGAATGATTACTTAGACGTGTGATTATTTTCCTCTTTTTTACAGTGATATGTCTTCTAAAATTTACACCCAGCTGCTACAAAATTGTGTGCTTTGTGAGAATGGAACATGGACAGAACAGAAAGCTTCATTTATTGTTGATATTTGTAACAGACATCCCATCAGCTATCATGTAAATAACAGTACATTTTGAGCTCTCAGTCAGAAAGTTAAGACTCTGAACAGATCTGAAAGTATTCGCTAATAACATATTCCTTTTCCTCTGCAGTCTTTAGAACAATTTCTGTCTGAGGTCCAGAGCCAGTCAGAAGACACAGCAAGTGAAGATGATGAAACTGGAGATGATGAAGCTGAACATAAGATAGACATTCAGCTTCTTATACTTGTCTGCTTACTTTGTGAAGATAGAAAGGCACATCGTAGGGCTGTTTCTCTTGCTCAAAAGCACTTGATGGTAAGTCACTTATCTATATTATGTAGCTTAAAATTGAAAAAATTAAAAAAAAAAGTGTTTTGACAACAGGCAGGTGTCATGCAGGTGTCGGCGAACGGGCGTGGATCTACACGTTTAGCTTTCAGTTTTTTATTTAATTTAGACGCTTTTTTTTTCTTTTTTTCAGGAACCATTTCATGATAAGGTTTCTGAACTTGCTCAAGTTCGTGAGCTCACTGCTGATTTACTCTCTACTCCAGCTTACTCAGAGTTGCTGTCTTCAACTCTTGCCCTACAGCCTTCTTCTGCTGAAAATATTGTCAAGTCATTAGTGAGCAGAAAGCACATTCCAGAAGCTGGCTCTGTTATTTTACGGTCAATTAATTCTGTTCCTCAGTTCATGCGCACATTCTCGGCCTCCTTTCTGGCTGGGCTTAGCCAAGCCAGTCAAAAATCTTCTACAGATGAAACTGGCATTAGGAGAGGAAATGAAGAATGTTGCTTTAGTTCTCAAGCATCTAGTCGTTCTTCTATCACTTCACACTCACCAAGAACCACACCTGCGAAAGAATCTGCAAACTTGATGTCGGATGAATGGGATGCTGCTGAAGCCGAATGGAGTGATGTTGATGGACCTCAAGCTAAAGTCGAAAAAGAAGTACCTCAAGAAACCGCATATCATCAAACTGAACCTAAAGGAGCAACGTCACATGAAATTGAGGCGCCAAAAGCTGTCCGTAGTAAGGAAAATCCTGATGAAACCGCAAGAAGCTTTGAGGAACAAAGTGAGCCTGCTCTCAAGGCTAGCTCTCAAGTTGTTGGTAAGGAGTCCAAATCAGATTCATGGAGTGCAGATGATGGCTGGGATGACTGGTTAGAAGAAGATGGAGATAGGAGTGAGCAGTTAGTGAATGAAGGACAGAAGAATTTAAAGAAGTCCGTTACTCCTCCTCTTCTTCCTTCCCCTCAGAGTGCCTTCGCTAGAGTTCCTCAGCGTGACCAGAAAGCGATGAATGTTCGTGTGGAAACCCAACCAGACCTTCCCCTTCATCCTCCTGATTTCTCCAATGATACCTCTGACTGGGTTGACGACAATGATTGGAATACCGATTGGTAATGTAAAGGAGTATTAAGCCTTTATTATTTGACCTCCTTATTTCATGAAATGAGAGCATTTTTACTAAGACTGTTTTTTTTTTTTTATATTAAATTGTTAATATATCAATCATGTTGTTTGGTTCTAAAGCTTTTGTTTGTTGGTTTTTTGTTTGAATGTTGGGCCTGATCAGTAAACTGTGTTGGTTTTTTATTTGAATGTTAGGCCTGATAAGTAAACTGTGTTGGTTTTTTGTTTGAGTATTAGGCCTGATAAGTTAACTGTGTTGCGTACGCATTGATGAAATACCCAGCTGGACTGTGTCTTCTTTCATCATTTTGTGTCCTTTTGCATATATGTTATATACCTGCCTGCGGATATTTAAGTTGTTGCTTTTGGTTTGTAAAAATTTGGTACAGTACTGAACTTAAGCTCTTTATTTTTGTACAAATTGGAATATATTTAATTCGCCCTATGTGCCAATTTTTGATGAAATAAGAATTGATGTTTTTGAAACATTCATGTTTCTCG
>CABIKL010001446.1:0-15389 GCA_902196195.1 Aptinothrips rufus
CCTATCCCCCATACATGGTGAGATTATGTTAGATTGGTCACGTAAGGAGGGGAGGGGGTCAAAAAGTGGCCTAAAATCTGTCACGTAGTTTATGCACGGCCCCTTACCGTCGTTGATCGAGCAGCTGGCGATGGCGCCGAGGCAGTGCAGGTAGGCCAGGGGGCTGTGCCTGGAGAGCTCGGCAGCCCGCGTGTAGTGGCTGCGCGCCGCCTCGGGCCTGTCCAGCTCCTGCAGCAGCGCGTCAGCCACCTGCAGCGCCAGCCCCGCCGCCGTGGGCAGCCCCAGCGGGCCCTGGAACTGCGAGCGCTGCCCGGCCCGCGAGAAGCAGCAGAGCGCGGCCTGGAGAGAGGAGAGGATCCAGTATGCAGTGGCTGTCCGCTTTGTCAACCATAGGCTGCCATAGGCTCTCTGGGCCGGAGCAGCCGGAGCAGCCGGAGCCCCACAACGGTTTAGTTAAGTTTGAAACCTGTGCCTGCAACCTGATAGTACTTATTGTACCTCTCACCCTGTATTTGCAAACTGAATGTACAAACTGTACCTGCACCTGCAAACCTGTAGCTGTGTGTACTTATCAATGTACAACATCATAAAATAAAATGCAAAATTTAAAAAAAAAGGAAGTTAAGAACGTGCAATGTTGTATGGTCACCTGTACATTTTCTCCTCCTGCATTTTCGCAGCCAATGCTTGCGCCTTTCCGTTCTGTGTCTAGAAATAATCGACCAGCTCGAACAAGGGCTGATATTTCTCCACTGAAATGGCCCAATTCGTTCTCACATTTTGCGACGGCCTGCCAGCACATTCCAGCATAAGGAAGTAAATTCTGCGATTCACACTGCACAGCCAAGGATCCTGTAAAAAGCAGAGTGCCCAATCATGGATAACCATTAGCCAACGATCAAAGTGCCTGAAATATGTGGCGAGAAAACTGGCAATGTCACCAACAAAAAAACAGAGGGCTTACGTACCATATTGTTCACTGGCTTCTTGTACATTGGGTTTTCTAAGAAATCGCCTAAAGTAAAAACATAGGAATATTTGAAAGACTGTAATCAAAATGGTAGCAAACTTCTCAAAATATTACGAACTTCATGCAAAAAGTGCATGACATAGGGGTTACTATTAATCAATCCCTAGCACAGAAACATTTCAAAAAGAGTACAGACACTTTTGAGCTGTCAAATTGTAGAGATATGGGGTTATGTCATGCGAACTGAACCATTCCAGCCTGATTCCAGCTTACTTTTTTAACTTGTTGGATATAGATCTGTACTGGGTTAGTATATCATTCGAAACAGCATCCGTCATTTTGACTTAAAATTTTCTGAAGGTTGATGCAAAATAACCACAGCTAAATCCATAACCAGCATACAAATCTCTAGAGCAGACAAGCCAAACAAGCAATGGTTGTGAAATTTTTCATAGCGTGTGCCTTCACATTGTAAACAAAGCATGTTGGGAAGAATCGCGGTTTTGACTGGTTTTGACATTTTGTTGACAATCCTCCAACTAGCCTCTGCGGGGACACGACAAGACAATCATTGCTTCGGCTTAATCCAATTTAGAAGAGACTGATTTGTACTGAAGGTCAGAAATGGAAGTTTTCAATGCTTTATGGTAAGGTTATGCACCCATATTTCCTCGAGATGTCATAACTTTCAGTTCTATCTCCTTCCCTATGTTGTCACAAAACTTTGGAAGAAAAAAATTGTCTTTCATGTCTGCCTATTTCGTGTTACATGTGCATTGTATTTCAGGGATAATGCAGAACAGCGAAAAAGGCCACCCGATGATAACTTTCAACTCTTTACCATGGAAGAATGGTTTGCCTTATCCAGTACTCACAAGATTTTGTCAGGTTCTTTTAAGAATCCACTTCCACCAGAGCTTGAACCTGCTGATGAAACTACTGTCAAAGGTATTTCACTTACTGAACTGCTCCATTTAAAGATCATGTGTTTAGCTGATATATACATTAATCACATACATCTCAGGTGAAAAATATGATAAAAATTCCAATAAGAAGAGTGTTCCTGTCCCACCTTTCCAAGGAAATTTCAGTGAGAAGAGTGGAGCCATTCAACCTTTCCAAGGAACATTGAGTCCTATGAGAGCTCAAACAAGTTTTTCCTCAGGGTCTGCGGGAGAATGGGTAACTTAATTGTTTCAGATTGTTAAGAAATGATGCTTTTAAAATTTATTTTATGTTTCTTATAATAATTTTTTTTTTATTTTTTAGCGCTATATACCAGGTATCACAAAACTTGAATCCTCTCGGATGTCTTCTCTTACAATTTATGAGCATAAGGATTTCTTATCACTCTGGCAAAAATTCTATAAAAAGACAGCTAAAGATATATTGCCAATTGAGAGAGCAGAATACCAGCTTTACCTGGTAAATATTTTGTCTCTGCATCCTTTAATTATGCTTTTACCTCTTTTAATTGGGGTGTCAAATTTTTGTTTGCAGTCATTACTTGCAAGAGTAAAGGAAGAGCAAAAGGAATACCTGGAACTTGCAAAGTCTAATTGGCCGTCATACATTTTGAGAACAACGAGGATGCGAGGGGATCCAAATAACTACGTCCTTACACTTTGGAGAGTAAGCACAATTCGCCTGATAAATCATAGTTTCATATCCCAAAGCAAAAAATGTTAATGTAATTTGCAGTCAAACAGTCACCAACAATATTTTTTTCTGTTGTTCTTCAGGATAAAGTTCAACGTGCTAAGACTCAGTACTCAAACAGCTACAGGAGGTTAAAAGTAATATCGCTTGATCATAAAAGAAAAAATGCTTTGAGTATGCACTTAATTAGAAATGTTTTAAAAATTGTAAGTACAGATCAAAATAAATGTAATAAGATATTTTTTTTAATATCGATGTCTTTCTGTACTGTACAACATTTTTTATTCCATGTTTTTTTCCTTTTTAGGGGAGAGTACCTCTTCTGAAGCTACCCAAATTAGAGGAGCCATTTAGAGTAGCAACAAGTCTAGTGAGACTTCGAACATGGGGTTTATTTAATATTCCACCAAATCAGTTAATGGGCACTCTTCACAAAATTCCAGGTTGCGATTATAAAATCTATTGGCTATTAAGCTATCCTTGTAAAGATGATATCTCAGAAACATTGTATTTATCGATGAAAAATGATTTGTTTTATTTCAGTCAGCAGGGACCCAAATGCAGAACGATTGGCTCGAAT
Organism: Aptinothrips rufus; assembly: GCA_902196195.1. Taxonomy (NCBI): domain Eukaryota; kingdom Metazoa; phylum Arthropoda; class Insecta; order Thysanoptera; family Thripidae; genus Aptinothrips; species Aptinothrips rufus. The sequence continues at coordinate 3,210 of CABIKL010001446.1, forward strand.
TAGTGGAGCTAATGTTGTCATCTCATCAAGTGGTTTCAAGTGTCTTCTAGATAATTATGATGACCTAAAACATCCGAATCCAAGTGGGGTTGCAAAATCTTGGATGTTGCCTATTATTGTGAAAGAGCATCGTTCATTTGGTAACGATCACATTATTGTCACCTGCATTTGTTCATAGCTTATTCAAAACATATTTTTTTTCCTTTCTTGGTTTGATAAACACATTTTCATTCCAGAAAATGGCAAACCAGTGACAAAGACAGTTGTGTTCATAGACAAAGTTTTGCCTCCGCCCAAAATGACTGGCTTTGAAAAAAATTATTTGTACCAAAAGCATGCTCTGTTAGCTGCTGTAGTTCATAGACATCAGGATGGAGGCATTCAGTAAGTACTTCTATGATCCATTCAGTTATCATCCAATATTCTGTATTCTGATTATTGTTTTTTCCTTCAGGTTTGAGACTAAAGGTCTAGATCTATTTACCAAGAGGGAAATGGAAGAACCCACCTTACAAATCAGTACCTCTGAAGCTGGAGATGAAGTACCTGCATCTACAGTAATGAAAGATCAGGAGGAGCCCGCAATATCCTTACCAACTTTTGATGCAGGAAGTCAAGGAACAGATGAAAGCACTATAAGTGCAAGTCAACAGCCTACCAAGGCAGAAGGAGACTCATCCATTGCTTTAGCCTCGGCAGCCACAAACCGAAATGAAGATCAGAATGACGATAGCTCTGATAATGACTCTCTTGTTATTGCTCTCTCTGATGAAGAATCAGGACAATTGCAGCTGTCAAAACCTGATAAGGACCATACAGTTAAGACAAAAAGTGACACGGTTGTCAATGTGGTTGCACAAGACAAGACCGAAGTACATGACAAATCAGGTCTTTTGAAAACTTATGAACCAGAATCATCAGCGAAAAATCGTTCTCAAATGAAATCGGCTAACGAAGACATTATGCATAAGACATGTTCCCCACCGGTGGTGCAGACTATAAATGGAAATGCTCTCCCTTTCAATATCACTAATGTGACTTACAACCTGTGGTGCTTACAACCGCACCAAGAAGATGAGCGTTCTGCACAGACCAAGTGTGAATCCAGTGGCATCAACATGCTGATTAGGAGTCGTATTGATGGTTGTGAGGTATCTTATGTAGTCAATCTTTACCTTAAATTTTGTTACATTAAGTGTGAAAACTGTTACAGTTTTGCTAATTTAACTGTTTGTTTGCAGAAAATGAAGTGTGGCAATTATGAGTTGCTCAGTGTTTCCTCAAAACCAGAATTTCAACTTGAATATGGAGCAGGTGTTATACCATTAAGTGATCTCACAAGACAATGGGCCAAACTTTTAATGCTGCCAGAATCTCATCTTGCAAGAGGTTGAGTAACTTTGTTCTGTATTGCACAATTATTTTAGTTTCAAATTATTCTTTGGCTGAAAATATTTGTCAGATTTAAAGTTACTGACTTATAAAAGATTTTTGAGCACTGGAGCAGTGTAATCCAGCATGGTTTTTCATTTCTTTCTTAACTTGGATGAAAGAACATAATGCTAACAGGGATTTTTATTGGAGTATTATTTCCTGAATTCATCTATATTGTTTATTTATGTATACTTTCAGTTCGTGTCAATGTTCATAATTCGGAGATGGTGAAAGTAGAGAAAAGAACAATGGCAGATTTGGAAAATGAAGCTCAGACTTTTTACCAGGAAGATTTAAATAACGCACTTGGCACACTATATGGAGTATTAGCAGACTTAGTACAACTGCCTTGTGGAGAATACATTTTATCACATTCCCCTGAAATGGGATTATCAGCACAGTTGTTAGTGAAAGCTGACGGGTAAGGATTTGGTTACAGACAGCTCTTCCAGGCCTCCATCAGTTATAGCTCTCACAGTTGATTTTCAATATTTCAGGGAGGAGGCAGTTGACTGGATGATGTCCTCTCAGTATGGAGACACTCCTGAAAAAATTCACTGTGATACCCCTTGGCAACCCATAGATGCGACAGCTATCATGCCTAGAAATGAATTTTTCAAACAAGTGCCATGCACCTTCCAGTCACGACGTGATCCTAAAACTAATTTCAAGAAGCATAAGCTGTGTAAGTTGAGCTAGTTATTAATCAGATTCTTTGTTGTGGAGCAGGAATTCAAGTATTCTCTTTTGGATATTTTTTTGTTTGCCATATCAGTGACCCAAAATTTGAAGCGAACTGATTTTTTCTTTACTTTTTGCCAACAGCTCAAAAAAAAATAAAGAATGAGGCTGCAGCAAAAGACTACAAAAAAGTAAAAAATGCAAAAAAGAAAGCAGCAAGATTAAGAAAGGCAAATGAAAACAAGAAAATACAAGAATGAAGAACTTCCATGGGAGAAAAACATTACAATAAATAAACAAATTCAATTACATTTTTGACTTTATTGAAAACAACATATGCCTTTGCACATAATAATAATATATTACATAATATAATTATAATAAAAAATGAAACATCACAACTTTGTTACAAAATGTTGACACAGACACAGGTGTATAATGGAAACCTCAAACACTCCAGGCAAAACAGGCATTTCACTGGTCTAATATTGGATGAAATAATAATAAGTACTGTATTACCATTGTTGAAGAGCAAAAAGTAGACAATCCAACATCCAAAAATGCTTGATTCATAAAACCAATCTAAATATAATGATATGATATGCTACCCTGTTTACTCTTATTTATGCTCCATCAGTTGGTAATAGAAAATGTTTTGTACATCATAGTTGAATTAAGTGCGAAAAGATTGAGTAAAAGTCTCTCCCACCAGGTACAGAAACATAAGGTCCGAGTTGTTGATGAAATAGCACAAATTATGGGGCCCCTCCTTATGCCAGTGTGTTTCTTACTTCCAACACTAATTATGTGAAAAAATTCATTCCATCAAAAATCAGTTAGAGCTAAATCACCATTCTGAAGCATGCATCAGGGACAGTTCATATTTCTAAGAAAAAAATCACCAAAAATAAATAAAATAAAAGCTCAAAAAAGGTTATGTAAAATTGTACAAACAGCAGACTGAAATCAATCTTCTTCTTATGTTGATTATTTATAATGTTGATTATTTATACTGTACTTTCTTTAAGTCTTAAGTTAATAAACACTGAGAATCTAAAGCTTGAGGTAAAGTGACAAAATACGCACATAATTTGTTTATCCAAGTTTGTCTGCACAAAGCAGAAAAGTCTCATCAAAATAAATTTGGCAGCTTCAACAAAACAAGTTTGGCATGAAATTCAGAAACGCAAATAGATTGGAGTATTGATGCCTTTCCAACGGATAGAATACAATTCAATCATAAATTATTAAGTTTTAGCAGCTACAAGAAATAACCAAAAAGAATTAACGGACATGCTTTAAAGAGGCTACTAAACAGTAATATTTTCAGCTTAGCCTGTGTTTGAGATTTTATCACAGACAAAGAGAAAGAAATTTTTTCTTCTGCAATCCTTAACAAGTTAATATTCTGAAGCTTGGATTCAAAAAAGTTTAGCTCAAATCTCTTTACAGGAACATCATAGAAATTGAATCTTTGTGTTAGCATGGTATAATTGGAAACAGGGGACTCAAAGGCAGACTTGCCGCACTTTTGCTGTCATGATGTTCTCCTTGTCCAAAAGAAAATTTATAAAGTGTACAGCACTTCTAAATGGAATGTCAGTTTACCGTTCCAAAAGTTTACCATTCTAAAAACTTAGCTTACATGACGCTAGGATTCAGACATGAGTTCCTTGAAATAAGGGGGGAAAAAAGCCACTTGACGTCTTCCCTCATGCTGTTATTCTAAGTTTCTAGCACTTTTACGATAAAAAATATTTTTCATGCAGTGATCATAACTAAATTAAAGATTGTGGAAAAAGAAGCAAGCTATTCCTGAAGTGGAAATCTAGAGATATAAATATTGCATTGTGTATGAAGTTTCTTCTCTGACATCTTGTTTAAATCACTCTAAAGCTTGTCGTCCGGCATATCCAGAAACTGTGCGCTGACATCCCTAGAGCTGTCCCCTTTTTTGTTGTACACAAACTTGTAGTAGCTTCCATCAGCACACACAACTGAAAAGATAATTTTAAAAATAACATTAATCTTTTAGGTTCAGTCTGCGACAAAAATTGATAATGAATATAAAAGTAAGTTTAAAAAATTTATGTACCAATTATTGAGTTGTTATCAGCACCAAATGCACACATACATCGACTGTTGCCAGGGACTTGAAATTTGCAGAAACTCCAGCTTGAGCTAAAATACTTAGGCAGAAAAGAAGCACTTGCTAAGCTGAAATAGATATAAAAAAATTATAAGGTGCCTCACATGTTTGAAGGTAATAATAATGAAAGATTTCAGAACATTCAGAGTTAAGGAAATGGATAGAATTCATTGTACCTAGATTGTCTATTCAATTTTGGATCTTCCACAGAAAATATATGAATAGTACCATGGTCGCTTGATACACACAAGCATGTTGAGTCATGGTTGAAGTTTATACTGAGAAAAATTGGAAGAAATCACACAAGTTTTAATAAAGCACAGAAGTGAAAAATATACTAAATAATTTATGTCAAAATTAGTACCAGTATATATTCGCTGTATTTGCACCACGCCTCAATTCATTAATAATTCGACCGCTTGCAGTATCAAAGACTCGAATGAGAGTTCCCTGGAGGAGCAATACATGTTAATGATAACAAAATACACCCAGCATACACAAGTGAGCTTTCTCTTCAAATGAACCATAGACAGTGACAATTCTATTAAGTATGGACACAAACCTTTTCAGAAGCAGTAGCTAGTCGAGTACCTTGTAAATTAAGTGCTATACAGCTAAGTGGTGCTTCATGAGCAGCTATGTCAAGTGGTGGCCGTTCAGTATCTGCCAAGTCTACAACTTGGACATGCCCAGACTTGCGCCCAGGAAAAGCCAACAAGGAGTTGTTACTATTAGGGCACAGAACGCAGAGACCTATTGCAAAGAAATAAATAAATGATGAAACAATGTATGTCACAGGACTTTGCAAATAAACTAGTATCACATGGTAATTACATTAATACACCAAGAAACATATTACCTTTTGGATTTGGATTTGTTTCAAAAACGTGTAATTGTTGAGGATTTTGAGTAAATGTATAAACTTTAATAACACCTTCAAGGACAACAACAATACGGTCTCTTCGAAGACGAACTCCACGGACAGGTGCATTAAACTCCAGTGCAATTACTGGTTGCTTTTTTAGGTCATCCCATACCATAACTGAAACAAAATGCAGGATTGCTTAGAAGCTGAAATTTAATTGTTAGGTTACATAGATGTGTGGTCTACACCAAAATTTCAAGATCATTCTACTCGAATAGAAATTCACAAAGTTGCAATGGAATCACATACCTCTATTAGGGGGGTATTTAGGGTGTGTTCCACCACCAACGAGTGCTAAGTAATTGCAACGGAAAAGCATTTCAACATAGACTAGGCCTCCATCAGTGAAATCTTCTCTCTCCTTTTCCTTCAGAGGATCACAGTTATATACTCTAAAGCCATTCTCCATTCCACAAGCAAAGCATCCTGAAAGTCAAATAGGTCGCAATATTTTAGAAAACACAAACAAGTTCCCCAATCTTCAACTAAAATTATGTGGGATGGTAAAATTGTACAGAAATTGTTACTTTTTTTGCTGCGACCTATGAGTTGTTTCTAAATATATCATCAAATCTCTAAAATCAGAGTTAGGCATTCTGCTTTCAATTTACTTCAATTTACTTTGTAAATTGATCCAAGACTGATATCGGCAACAAGCATCAAAAGTTAGATTTAAGCGAACTTCAAGTGTGTAAAACTCGTGTGATCAAGTTACAATGTAATTTTTTCCTTCAAAGTGAGCAAAAGAAAACAGGATAAAGGAATACCTAGAGGTTCGCGGATCTACAATGTCAGTACATATAGTGAGAAAGCAATAAACAAAGGTTAACCTGTCAAAATACAAGGTGATAGACTTAAACCTCCTATACAAACGGCAAGTAAAATTCCTACGAAACGACTTCAAATCCTTGATTTTTCTTCTTTTGTGATTTTCTGCGAAGTAACCATGAAGATGGTCCGGAACGTGCTTCCTATAAACAAGTAAACAAGGTGAGAGCGAGTGCGCAGCAAACCCTTCATGACTGTTCACCTTGGTCCTGGTTGAAACCGGCGAACAGTAGGCCGTTGCCATGGGAGTTTGACGGCCCCAAGTTCATGGTTTCTGCTGAATTCTCGCAATCGAACGCTTTTGCGAAAAACACACGTGCAGGAAAAGATTTTCTGAATGCTAAATATACGACATCAAGAAAAACATTGACACTTGGCTGAAAGCTGCTGTTTTGTTTTCTTCTTGTTGTTTGCGACTCTCTTTTGTTTAAACTTTCCATGCACTGCATGCACTCTGCACAATATACAAGCAAAGAAATAAAAATAAAAAACGAAATGTTGTGAACGTAGGTCTTGGATCGTACAAACAATATCTTGGACATAATTTCGTCAAGAAAATTTGTTGTATATATAGAAAGGGTTTTAGTAGTGGACCGAAGACGAATAGTTAATGCCATTTTTTACATTGGCTGCCCGTCCAATTTTTCATCAAGTTGATCGCAGCGCCAGTTATCAAACCTGAGCGCCTAACCATGTAAAATCTCAGCTCGCACGGAAAGCCAAACGTCGCAAAATCTTTCTCATGAATCAAATTTTGTATCGTATTTGTATGATAACCAAACGCAATCAAATGACTTGTAGCCTCTATTTTTTATTTTATTATTTTTTTGATTGGGGCACTACCAATTACTATCTAACAATGACCTCTGCCTAAGTCTAAACAATGCTTTTCAGTTCAAATCTGGAGAGGCCGTAGGACTTTTTATTGCTTTTTACCAAAACATTGAGCCAAGATTTTTTCTATTGAAATTTCCGAAACAAATATCATTTCCGGTTTTGACTGACATGGTAGGTGAACTGAACTATTATACAGACGATCATCTTCGATAAAATAGATCTTTTGATATTTGTCGACAAGTATTGTCATTCACCCAGGCGTAATTTTTGTGTTTTATTAGGAAAAAGTTAAGAGTGAGTACCCCACGAAGTCTCATTCGTCCCAGAATATCACCTCATATGAAGTTGAGCAAGATGTCTGTGCCGAAAGCCTCTTATCGAGTGTAGTGCCTGATTGGACGCCTAGGTACCTAGATGGATAGTAATGTTTCATACCTAAATTTGACTTCTCGCAAATTCAAGTTGTTAATAACGCCGAAATGTTGATAGCTTGAATTCCATCGAGAATTATTCCTTGGCTCCGATATCAGGATCGACTCAACTTTATCCCAGCCTCCCCATATCAAGGTGAACTGCTGCGGCATACAGACTGCCGCGACATTTTGCAAGGCGTGATAGCTTAAGGAAATCTTGTGCAGGCTGCTCTAAATAACATTTTTAATCGCACAGAAATCACTGCAAAATAGAGGAAAAGCTTACATCTTCTTTAAATAAAGCTAAATGTTAAAAAATGTACTCTATTACGTATAGCTATGTAAATATGAATGATTATCCCTTTTTCGAAAAGCGATGAAAAACTCATGGTGAAGAACGGCGTCGAACCGGCGCTCTCTGTATCGGACAGCGACGACCTTGTCCCTCAGAAGCCCAAAGCAACGCAACAGAAGGGATGCCAGTCGAGCGCAGCACAGTGGACTGCAGCGACCGGAGGGACCGGAGCCCAGAAGGACGAGGAGGTGACGAGACGTGCACAGCGGCCGGCCACGGCTCCAAAGGTATTGGCTGCAAGAGGAACAGGTGCTTGATTGCTGCGGCACAGGTGCTGTCAGTAAGGGATCATCCATAAATTACATAACGTTGAGGAAGCCCCTTATTTATGGTGGACGATTCCGTATGCGACTTTATGAGCTTCTGCAAGGCGGCAAACCAATGTGACAAATCGTTCATCTTGAAGAGAGGGGATGGTTTCCGATCGAAGCCGCCCCGCCCCCCCTCCCCCGCGCTGCCGGAGCCGAGCCCCGACCCGCCACCACCCTACGTCAGCTACAGCTCCTTCCACCGAGGACGCGGCGGAGCTCTGCAGCCTCTGGGGGGCGTGAGCACCGCGACCACGGGCACCGACACCTGCCGTGAGTGCGAGCGAGAGGAGGAGTCTCACGGAGCTTGTGTGAGTGCGAGAGAGACTTGACTGGTTTGCAGTGGATGATACCGTGGACAGCACGTCCCTCGCTGCGCCCGGCGTGCCAGCAGAGCTCGCAGCAGAGCCAGCCACCTGCAGGGAGTGCGGGACGTGCTCGACGTGCGGCGCTCGGCCCCCGGCCCCCGCCCCCGCCCCCACCCCCGCGGCTTGCTGCCCCCAGTGCCCCCTGCAAGGTCTCCCTGGAGTGAGTAACCAGCCGCGCTCCAGGACCATTAAAAGATCGGGTACAAAGTACCGCACACGCCACAGATAGCTGCGAAAGGTTCAAATACCGCGGCCTTCAGTTTGCTGATATTTTTATTTTACGGCTCTGCGCTTTTGACCCGACCTGATATGATATTCTCCAAGGTTAACCCGTTCGAGACGTGCATGATCAGTGAAAACTCTTGATGCGTAGATGTGCTACGTGTGGACCACCGGCCCGGGCAACAACCCCGCACTGTGCCCCGCACTGTGCCCGGCACTGTGCCCCGCTCTGCTCTGGCCTGTCCCCGCCGCCGCCCCGCGGCCCGTGTCGTGGTGCCTGCCCCCAGCGCTGCCCCCTGCTGCTGCCGCCCCCACCCCCACCGCGGCCCCCAGCCCTCACCATGATGGTCCGCCCCCACCGCTGCCCCCTCAGTGATTGCATCAATAAGAGGAGTAACAGCCATCATCCCAGTTGTCTGGAGAGAGATGACCCTCTGCTGCCGATTGTATGGAAGTCCCCACCTCATCTTGTCGTGAACTATCCCCATGACGAGGAAGATATTCCGAGGCCATCGGAAGAGCGCTTCTCATTTGCTCACGCTGGAATGCGAATGAATGGGCGAATAAACGTATTTATAGAAGTGTTTAAGAAATTATATAGATTTATTTCCAACCAGAAAACAGGGTTAAAGCCTGCCGCTGATGGTACAGGTACTGAGTGAGGATACAGGGAGGCAATGGCTGGACGAACATTGACACTTGTCATTCTTGAAACAAAGTATGAGGAAAAATCGCTTACTGATCGAGTCAGAAATGATCCGGGTACTCGACTCTGGTTGAGGTACGAAAATGTGGCAATTTGCTCCCAAAATTGACAAACAAAATGAAATGGCAACGATTCGATTCCAAAATTCGACGACATTGACAACATGGACAATGTTGAGACAGTTAATTTTATGAATTGAAAACAAATAAAAACACAATAAATAAATTTCAAACGTTTCCGTTTTTAATTTGGATGACAATTTAGGTCCAGCAATGCTCCTGTTTAATTTAACCGGTGGAAGACCTCTATATATATCTATTACATGTCACAGTTTTGCACATTATTTCATAAGTAAGCGCATCATATAAGAACAGAGACTGTCATGCTCAGAGTGTTTAAACTCTGCTTTCAGCGATAAAGCTTTTTTAAAATTAAGGTATTTTTACGTACTAAGAGGACGGTGTAATCGGGGGTCAGTTTGCAGAGCCCGAGAGTCATTCCAGAGACACATAAAGGACATTTCAATTGATCCTGTCCTGATATTTCAGAGTATTAATTGGTGCCGGCACTTCGGTCGATCGCATCCTGGGTTCTAACGAGAGGTGCCTCTGGCTGGGACTCTGAGACCACGCGGGACGGACATGCGTGAAGTGACCACCCAGACCAGCTGAGTAGTGCCGAGCAGGTCCCGGCGAAGGCCCGGCTTTAGGCTCGGCGAGCGAAGCGGATCGACTGGCTGATCGACGGCTGATTTTCAGAGGATCGCTCCCTCAACCTGTCGGACTCAATTTCACACGGAAATAACATTTGTATCAAAACTATAGCATTCTATGAATATGGTAAACAGATCACATCCGGATGGAATCTCGGACTCCAATCCAAGAAACCATCATTATAATCGAGTACATTCTATGTAAAACATTTTACGTACAAAACAAAGTAATATACAAACAACAATGGGAAACGTAAAAAATAAAATATTCGGTAAAAGACTATCATACTTCACAAATAACAATAAACTTGTTTTGGCACTCCTACTTTTTGAAATGACTTTACTTAATACCGTCGAGACACGCTTGCGATGTGCCGAGTGAGAGGGATCAAGGAGAGAGATGGGGGATGAAGATGACTGCAAGCAATACGCGTTGAAATGGAAGTTGAATGCAAGTTAAGTAGGATGGCGATCAGTGGGGGGATGGATAGCGTTATCCTGCTTACGTTAAAATATGATTCGTGGCGCGCGAAACTACGATGATGATTGGCAACTTTAAAAAGCAGCTTTCCAAACATCATTGTCACTTCCGCATGCGATCACCCATGCAGTACATCACTATCACACTTTGAATGACACTTAAATCACGGCGGTGCTCATCACTACTCGGGCGTCCGTTCACTTGCTGCGTCAGCGCTGGTAGGCCCTCAGCCCCAGCGAGAAATGGACGGTCGAAAAGTAGTCGCGACCGACACTGACCACATGACGACGTCGAATCTACGGCGTTTTGTCAAAAGGACCGAAGTACTTCCGATTTTGACTCGGAATCAATTCGACGTGCCTCCATTCCTCCCTGGGGCGCTGGCTCGCCGCTGGGCTGCTCGCAGCGTCACGCCATGCAGCCGCCGTCCATGCCGAAGACATTGTCCGGGCTGAGCGGCGTGAGGCCGCCCATGGCGCCCATGGCGCCCATCGCCATGGCCATGTGCTGCTGGTGCTGGTAGTGGTGGCCCTGCAGGCCCTGCAGGCCCAGCATGCCGTGCGCGGGGCTGTCCAGGCTGCCGGGGGTGGAGGCGGGCGTGGAGGCGGGCGTGTCGAGCAGCAGGCTGGAGGGGCGGCAGTAGGGCTGCGCCGCCCCCAGCCCCGCGCCGCCCTCCATGCCCATGTGCGGCGGGTACGAGTAGGGCACGCCCCCCGACGGGCAGCCCATGGCGTCCAGGTGCTCCTCCAGCCCGGCCAGCAGCGGCTCCACGGCGGGGTCCTCCACCACCTCGTGCTTGGCTACGGCGTAGTACGGCGGCAGGGGGCCCAGTGGCGACCCGGTGGGGTCCGGCGGCGCGCCGTGCACCGCGGGGTCCCTGTCCGGGCCGGGCGCCGGGCAGTACTGGCTCATGAGCACGTCGCCGTACGAGCCGGGCGCGGCGCCGTGGGACGGGGAGGGGCAGTACGCCGCCTCGCCGCTGAACACCTCGTAGGGCGGCGGGGGCTGCGCCGCGCCCGAGGCCGCGCCGGGTCCATGGCCGGGCCGCGTGCAGGACGGCGTGTGCGAGGCCAGCATGTCGACCAGCCGGCGCCGCTGCGTCTCCAGCTCCTGGATCTGGGACTTGAGCTCGTAGTTCTGGCTCTCGAGGATCTCCGACTCCTGGAGCAGAAATGGTACGTTAGTTTTCATCGACAGCACTAAGGACGTTCAGCAATAAGAAATAGAAACTTTGCAGACGTATGTAATGAAGCCGATAAAAGCAGAATTATCCTACCAACTTGTAACTTGTCCGTGCACAAATTTTGGAAACTTACGTAAGTACGGTATGAATTAGCGCGAATTTGTTCAAAGTCACGAAAATTAACTCGGAGTTAGGCCATAAATTAATACGAACTCATAAAATTTTTCACAAAGTACAGTAAATCAAGTTTATCAAGATTAAAAAAATAACGAGAAATTGAAAAAAATTACAAGTCAAAGCAATGGGAATTGAAAAATAGAAATTCTTTGCAATGGAGATCACTTGTGTCACTTGGCTTTTCATTCTCCCATGTGAGCATGATGCTAACGCAGCCCGAAGCAAACGAACGAGATTTAATATTTGAGCCGCGCTCCGCTCCGCTCACCTGGACCAGGTTGACGGTGCGCTCGCGCTTCTTGATCCTGCACTTGGTGGCGGCCACCTTGTTTCTCTCGCACCGCCCCCCCCCCCCCCCCCCCCCCCCCCCCCCCCCCCCCCCCCCCCCCCCCCCCCCACCC
>CABIKL010001447.1:0-15382 GCA_902196195.1 Aptinothrips rufus
CCCCCCCCCCCCCCCCCCAACACACACACATCAAGCCTCCTTCAGGCGAGCCATGGGCGAGCAATCAGCCCAGAGGACGGGTCGAGCCATGGTCGAGCTTAGCATTCCGTCTCACTCGCTCCTCAGACCAGCCGCATCGCTCTGTCTCACTCACTCGACTCGACCCGGTTACGACCCGCCCGTTGCTCGTCTCTGCCGGGCCGGGCGGTGTCCAGTCAGACCAGTCAGACGCATCCAGACCGATACACTGTAATTAATACACGCCTGCGCACACTACATGTATTTGTACAATTTTGTGCGAACAATTTGTAAAAAGTTAAACCTACGCTTCGTTTGCACGATTTTGTACGTTTGATTTGTACAATAACTTTTTTTATTACACAAATTTACTCAAAAAGTGTGCGTATAACGGCATATAATATGCACAAAATCGTGCAAATAAAGCGTAGGTTTAATTTCGTTCAAATGTTCGCACAAAATTGAACAAATACCGACAAATACATTTAGTGTTTTGTGTGCGCGCGCCTCATCAATAAATGATGTTATCAGCGCAGTGCATCGCGCGTCGCGAGGGGAGGCGAGGGTCTGGACAAGGACGCAGGGACATCACGGCCCCACCAACCAATCAAGGGTTGACGAGGCAGGGGCGGGGCGGGGGCGGGGCGGGGCAAGGCGCGGCAGGGCGCGGGGCAGGGCGGGGCACGGTTTGCTTAGTGGGCGGCCCAGGTGACGTACATAACAAAACATCGGCCTGTCAACAAACCGGGACCGAATCAATGCCCGGCCTGTCAACGCAGCGCCACCTGGAGCCGCCCCGCCCCGCCCCGCCCCGCCACGCCACGCAACGCCCCGCCACGCCCCGCCACGCCACGTCGCGGGTTACGGCGGGGAGGAATGTGGCCGTTGGACTCGACAATGCGCAATCCATCTCAAAGTGGTTAAGGGAGGAGTGCAATATCCATTAACGTGGCGCTGGTCCTGGTCCACCGGCGCGGCGCGGTGCGACGATATGTCTGCTCGTGGAGAGTGGTGCGGGGCAGGAGGGAGGCGGGGCAGGAGGGAGGTGGGGCGGGGCAGCCACAGCCACCTGCTGCTCTGTCGCTGACCACCCGCGCATGCAACTCATGAAAAGGCAGCACATGAAGCCCTCTCATTTCCCGCCTCCCTTGTTCTGCCGAGGGGCGGGGCCGTGCGGGGCGGGGCGAGAGTATTGTCTCCGCCATAATGAGTCGGTGGAGCTCCGACCACTCTCACCCCTGCAGCTTCAGCGGACTGCATCCTCAAACATCACCAAAATTGTCGCACAATACATACAGAACTATTGCGGGAAAAAAAGATGAATTAATAAAAAGTTAATTGAACCGATTTCTTTGAGTTTTCCCCGGTCCACGACGATTTCGGAGTCCTCCAGCGTCGAATTTGCTCGTCTCCACACCCCCGCCGCCCGTCGGACCACAGACGGTGTTCGCTGCGACGTGCCACGCATCTAGCAGGATCAGGGCAGGGCTACCCGGGGCACCTGCGCCCCGACCCCCGGGGCCCCCGCTGACGGCGCAGCGGTGCCCGCCGAGCGTGGAGCCCCGCAGGGAGTCTGCCCTACGCCTGGGCCCCAGGCCCCGGGCCCTGGGCCGGCCCGAGCAATCTCTAATGCGATGGGCCCGACCCGAAGCTCCATGGCCGGCAATGCCACCAAAATGGGGCGCAGGTGCCCCGACGCAAGGCGGGGCGGGGCGGGGCGGGGCAAGGCCGCGGGGGGCGCAGCATTCAGCGGCGGGCAGGCAGAGCGATGACTCCAATGCACGCGAAACAACAACCACCAGCGAACACGGCGCGGCGCGGCGGGAAGACGACACCGCTTGTGCTGCACTTTGTACCTACACTCCATAAAATGGTATTTCCTAAAATAAAAACTTTGAAAATACGCAAAATTTTAATTTAATAAAAGAGAAACAAGATTAAAAACACAACGATTCAGAACGGTATTGTATCGCAAAATGAATCGCTAAATAACTCAGAAAATACCGGCAACCGCCAGCAACATAATACTTAAAATAGTCGATATGATTCGGAATCTTTTTGTGAAGTTGTCTTCGGCGAAATGTAAACTACCTCGTCAAGTTCTTTCAGGAATCTTAGAACACAGTTTGAGGGACTAAGGAGAGGCGGAGGCGGAGGTTGGTCCTAAAAATAATCATTTTGCTAATAGTTTTGACCATTAAGTCCGATTAAGTCAGAACACACCAGAAATTTAGGCGCAACCCTGACTCTCCCAGCCCTTCGCCAGCAGTTTGTAATACTGTGTTCAACGATCCCGCCGCGTCGTGCTCTATTGTACTAGGTAGAAGTGGAACACGTCTCCTTCCTGCATATCGCGACACGCTAGACAAGCTGGTCGGGTCCTCTGCCGGCTGGGGGGAGTCCTAGGGGCTCTGCTCGGGGTGGGTATCGCAGCCTGCCGCGCCGGCTCGGCCCGTACGGGGTGGGGGTGGCCGCGGAGGAAAGGGGAGGGGGTGGCACGGGACGGCTGCTATCGCCCTGCCCCGCTCTGCCCGCGTAGCAACCCTGCCGTGCCGGCGCCCGGCGCCCCGCTTCCGGCGAACCGGAGAGGGAAGTTCCCTCCCACCCCGGCACCCCGGCTCGCGCACGGCAGGGCAGGGCAGGGCAGGGCAGGGCAGGGCAGGGCAGGGCTAGCGCTCCTCAAGGCACGGAGCACGGCGTGGCGCGTGGCGCGCCGCACACACGTCACGGGGTGACAATCAACAAGCACAAGAGCAGGCCACTCCACGTCACGACACGCTCTAACCCTTCTCCTCACGACATTATCAGGCTGCCGGGGGAGTCACCGCATCGCATCGTGTACCTTGCAGAGAGTACTTCGACTCGGCCCTAATAATTCTTGGGAGATCAGAAACAGATAAAGTTTTGAAAACTTATAGTTTGTCCTTTACTTTTAAGATCGGAAGGCGCAGCAAGCTTCTCCCAGAAAGAACACAGGGGAAATCTTCAATTCGTTCGAAGATGGCTTCATCGAACGCCCTCCCTTCGACCCTTTCGACGGCAGCGGAGAGATGTCGTGCAAGAAATAACGCTCCACTCGCACCCCCCACCCCCGTCTTCCTCTCCCTACTTCCTGGCCTCGCGTTATTGAATACCGCGTAAGAGGCACTCGGTAGAAGGAACAAGGTGGTAGCGGCACTCAGGTGGGGCTGTCGGAGGACTGCTCCTATGGGACACTAGGGGATGTTTATACCTTTTTATTTTTTGCATAATTTTTTTTTTCCAGGATAATATTGGTTTTTAAAAAAATAAAATGCAAAATAAAAACACTTAAAATAACTGACTGACCATATTCTATAACAACAAATTTCACCTTAACTTTCTTTGCTTGTTCTAGGTATGAAAAAGTTCCTGCATGAATCCCAGCAAGGTTCTCGCCAAAGATAAAAAATTATCTGAAAATAAAGAGGTAAATAAGATTCATTCACTCACCTTTACGACCTCGTCTGATTCCAAAAGCCTTTTCAGCCCTCCAGCGGTGACAAGATTAGGGCACGTAACAAGATCGAAGATGAAGGCCTGGCCAGTCATGAGCCCAAGTTGAATGGACGTTAACTGACCTCTTGTGCCCAAATTTATGCCCTCGCAGTCCATTGACACCGCAACTGTGGGTCCTCCAGGTTTCACTCTCGAGAAGATATCATCAATAACCTGAAGACTTTCCTTCACATTCAAAATGACACGTGTCGATTGTAACACTTTTGTTTTATAAGCTTCCACATTTTGAGCACTTTGCGTTGCTATTGAATTGTTAGTTACAGATGCAGGTATAGTTGTAGCCACAATCTTACTATCCTTCTCGGAATTGTCAGCCAGAGTTTTCATCACGAGAGTGTTAACTCGTTGCTTCAGGGTTTGATTCTGAACATTTGCCAGAGGAGGAGGAGATAATGGAACCAATGGAACAAGGGCACCTGTTCCTAACTGATTATTGTTTAAATTATTGCCACTGTTGGTGTTATTGTTTTCTTGGTTCTGTTCTTCAGTTTTATAGACTTCACTATTTGATTCTATTTTAATATGTGGGTTCACCAATGTTACCATGTTGGACTGAACATGAAACATATCTGAACGAATCTTCAGAACTGTTGACAGGTCTTGAGAGGTATTGAAGATATGGTAATATGAGTCTTCGGGTAACGCACTGACAGCAGCTTGAAACAGCTGATCGACAAGTTGAGGACCTTTACTTTGGATGGTCTTGGCAAAGAATTCATAGAGTCTGTCGAGAACTTTCGGGTCAACCTTCACTTCTTCAATTTCATGAAAGGGCTGTGGTTCCCTGCCCTCCCATTGCTTGAGCATCACAGTGTCCTCCCTAACTATGAAGGCTTCTGGGTAACGACAGAGAAAGTCGTGGAACTCCTTGACATGTTGACCTGATATGTGACGAACTTCAGGAGATGCTTGAGACCGATGGCCAAGTAAACTCTTGATCGGGACCTCTGTACCAGCACCGTACTGCAGGAGTTTGTTGACAAAATAATCCACAGCTTCTTTGGCATAGTCTCTCTTGGATCTGTCACCATCCACAGAATCGGATGGCGCCGAGTTGAAGGCGTTCACGTGGACATGATCGCCATTCACAGTGAACAATGATGGATATTGGGCAAGAAACTTTTTCAACCCGGACTGTGACCCTCCAGCAATTTGTCTCATTTCTTTCGTGAAACCTTTCGCTCCGAACTGACAACTGAGATCGTGGAGGGTTCTTGGCCCACCTTTATCCAACAGTTTCTCGAAAAAGAAGAGGAGAGTCATGTTTCTTACCATCTCATATTCTGAGCTATCCATCTCTAGAGTTACTTTCGGCGAAATTTGTTGAAGAATACGAGTACTACAATAACCACCTCCTATCAAACATGTTCCACTCCGTTCTCTACGTTCGCTCCCCCACCGCGGCTTCGTAACTGAGACTGCGATGTGAGAGGAATTCGTCGGAATCCACTACGCAAACCAAAATAAATGTAGGGTGCGTTCCAGAAACCAGTAACAGAAAATACCGCAACCAATCGTTGGTATATTTCAGTTGATCTCAGAGTTTTAACTACTCACTTTAGCGCTTCTCGTCTAAATTTAGCTGCAAGCGAAGAAACGCTAACGTAGACATCCAAATTTGATCTGTCGGTCCTAGATCGGTCGTAGATCGGTCCGCCGGTCCCAGATCCGTTCATTGCCACGTTTTGTCTGTCAGTGACACAAACAGTAAACATCAGCTGTGCTTGGCGCTGCTGTGAAAATTTTAGGACAAATTCTTTTTCATAGCTCAGCTGATATCAAATACAATAGATAGGTAATATACATTTAGAATTTTACTTCTTTGCACCTGTCATTCATTAGGAATCCTTCAAAATTCGTAAAATTTCGTATGCTGACATACGAAGCATAACCTCATCGTTATCTTGGGAATTATCATTCTTTTGCTCCTTTAAAGTTGAATGTCAGTCGCTAACGCTTCGTCGCCAGCTTCAGTATTGTCTCTTTCATGGAAGACACGTATTTCTAGCTTTTGACTCATGTTTATAACCTCGCGATTGCCGGTTGAAAGTAACCTAAATTTTCATTGACGTTCAAAAATGCTCGAACTGTCAAATAAATGCATTTACAAATAATGTCAAGTTCCGCTATTTGTCTATTATTCAGGAGTTGTGGCATAGAAAACCTTTAACTGGATGTGATAGCCTAATCACTTCAGTTTGAGAACAGGAATCAACGAAAGTAGGGATATTCTGGAAATTATTTAATGCGAAGCTTATCTTTTTTTTTTTTTTTAGGATGGCCCTCACAAAGCTAACACAGTGGTTGTTAGCACTGGCTGCATTTACAGGTCTTTGGGCAGCACTAGTTGCAAATGCTGCCCAGCCTCAAAATTATCTTCACAGATACGAGTTTCTTGTTCTTGCACTTCCAATTATTTTGATAGGTCTTTTTGGGGTAAGTCCATTGAAATACAACAAGTCTTCTGAAAAAACTTTTGGGCAGTAATAACTTGATATTGTGCTTACAGGTATATGCGGTTTTTGTAGTACTATACAGAGTATTTACCTTTAACAATTGTGAGGAGGCAGCAAAAGAACTCAACAGGGTTTGTTCAGTTCTTCTTTAGCACATCCAAAGATTATATTCCTCCAAACTTAATATCTATAAATATTTTTATTATATGTATTTATTTTTTTTCTGATTGCAGCAAATTAAAGAAGCCAAAGAAGATCTCAAAAAGAAAGGATTTGTGTTCCCTGAAACAACCAGTTCTTAGACCGGTATGAAAAAAAAAATATTTTAAAAAATCGCTTCCTGAGGAAGAAGTGCAGTGAAGCTTAAGATCATATTTAAAATCGAGAAAAATGTTACCTCCAGATCTGATGCCTTATATTCACATATTCCTGACATTCTTTGTGTATGTTGCACAAACAATCATTCCTCTTTGTTTATTTTAATGCTGAGATCCTCTTTGTTTATTTTAATGCTGAGATATGATGGATATGATTCCTTTCTAATATTCTTATTAAAATCGTGATTTCTATGTGCACATCTCTTTTTTTCTCTGGAAATTTGGACTTTTCCCAAGTTACATATCAATGGTTCTCTTGAGGTTCAGCCCTACAGGAAAAATCGTTTCAATTCATGTTCCATATTTCCAGCACTTCTATGTACATCTACAATTTTGGTGACATGAGATCTTGAGTTCATTAATGGGAATCAGTGATTAGCTTTTTTTGAGTTTGTGGAGATTGTAGGTGACAGCCACAGATGTAGAAGCAAAGCCAAATAATTATATATAAATAAATTTGTATTCTCAATTTTTTGCACCTTATTAGTGCTGACAGAGGCATAAACTTTTTTACTCTTTACAAAACAGATACTGACAAATATTCCATGCGCACTAAATTGACAAAAATTGCAACAGGTTTTTGGCATCGAGAATAACTTGTTTTCATGGGCCTACAGACTCCGCTATAAAATACTGTGCTTGTTCAAGGCAAGAGATGTCAAAACTGTTCCAGTACCATATTGACTCATCAGTGTGGCACACAATCAAACGGAGAGTAATTAACAAACACAATTATTGAGTAATTTTTCCAACATGTATAACAGCCCTAGCGACCAGACTTTCAATACCCAATGTTATATAAGAAGACAATGTCATTTCTGTCTGAGGAACATCAAAGTAAAACACTTCTTTGATAAAGCTAGCATTCACCTACATCACAGGGAGTCACGACTAAAAACGCCAACACCATGCTTGTCACTGATGGGGATAAAAGAGCCAAGAAAAAGGCAGTGCTTCAGTATTAACGTCAATGTACACCAAAATTAAATCGAAAGGGAATTCTGCAAGAGCGTTAACCCACAACAAGAATTATATTAAAATGGACAATCTAACCATCAGCTTCAAATTCATAGACCTTTCAAGCAGTAAGCCTAATCACAAAGAGTAATTATAACATGTCTGATATGGTTTTTTTGTGTTTTTTTACAGGATGAAAATCACAATGACAGAAATACATTAAGATTGATGTGCTATATGTACACACTTTACCCATTCTCACTAGTCTGATGAAACAGATCTTACTTGGAACAAATAATAAATTATCTCAGTCAGTTTCTTTAACAGCACAAATACACTGCAAGGAGCATTAAAGCTCGCTGTGTACATATTGAGGCTTCAGTTCTTCAATACGCTTGATATAGTCTGACTTTTCAATGCAGCCATCACAATTTTCATCCCAATCATTTAGAATCTTCTTCAAATCTCTCACTTTGAGCTTCTTCAAATCTACCGTTTTCAAATCAATAGTTTTATCTGTTAAAAAACAAATGTTGATTTGTTGTTAAATAATAAATATTGGTTTAGACATCAAAGAAATGTGTTGCAGGAAAAGTTCAGTTGTTACAAACTTACCATAGCGAAGATCGCAAATTTGATTATCCTTCTTCTTAAGCTTCTCACAAATTTTTTCTGCAGGCAATGACCAAGATAAAGGCTTTGAAAGCTCCCCTAAAATTCCTGTAGCAGATTCTTCTAAACCACCGAGGTAGTAACACTGTAAAACAATTTATCAAGCAAGATATTTTAAATTTTTCGGCTTTTGACATTAAGGTTTTGCAGCTAAGTACATGAGGCATTTATCTCTTGTATAACACTACAAAATATGATTTTTTGATCTGAAATACTTACAAATCTGTTCTCTTTGCTTTTGGAGGTTTTACAAAACTTTCTGAATTCATCCTCAATTTTTTTAGGGTCCTTACGCACTTCATCAGAAAGGGAACTACTGAATCTTTCCACTACCTTAAAGCAGACTGGAACACAAGTCACACAAATTAGAAGAATAATTCAGAGTAAAATCAAAAAACTCTCAAAGCCTAGAAATATTTTCTTGCCTTCACAATCTCCAGGTTTGAGAGCTGAAATGGCCGCAATATAGAGTGAGCCGCACAGCAATAGCTGAACAAACAGTGATTTGAATGTTGTCATTCTGAAAACAAAAAACAAACAAATTAAATGGAACACTTGTCCTTGCAAACGAAACTGCATAGTGGGTTTATCCTTGAATAGAATAGATGAGGAAACTTCCTTGTCAATTTTTAAATAATAAAAAAAAAACTTCAAGTACAGGCTTGAGTTGAGGGATAACAAAAGGTTGAAAAGAGAATGACAAAAATAATACAATTTGGAATAGGCTATCATAACCTGCTCTAAGACACATGACAGTATTTGACAAACGACGCAAACCAAGTTCATCACGTTCCAAACGATATTGTACAAAAGGTATCACAAATATGAGACTAGAAAGAGACAAAAATGTACTTTAACTGGGTACAAACGACAGGAATACGTGCGACTGACAACTAAAATAAAACTGTCAAAGCAAAACACAGGAAAAATCTGAATAGAATCCGAGCATTCTGTAAAAGAAAATTGCAAAAAAAATATTACGTAACGATTCTTACCTAAATTGGATTAGTGCACCTGTTGTCTTAAAGAATAAGTGGGACCGGTATACGTCAACGGAGAATGCCAAACTCAACTGCAAGAAATTTGAGTTGGAGTTCCACACAGACACCTTCGAAAACCAGCTGGCGAGCTGCTATTGGCCAGAGCAAATCCAGGACAACGAATCCGCTTTCAGCTCTGCCTTGCGAACGCAAAGGACACGTCTGCTGAATGACAGCGGGAATGTTCGAAATGGTGCGGGCAGAGAACAAAATTTATCATACGTATATAGCTTATAGCATATAGCTGAATTCACAATTCGAATCGGAAATCTCTTTCAGCCATGTTGCCCCTCTCTCTACCTTTTCTCCTCCAGCATGTCACTCTTCTTTGGCTGTTCTTTACAGCTCCGTTGATTTGCCGCTCGAGTAAGCACGTCGTATTTTTTTCTCCTCTTTTTTCTGACTGACATTGCTGTTTCAAAACTGTGAAGCTTTCCTTCGCCTGTCTTAGCGTGAAATGTGAAGTAGTGAAGAGAAAGTGCATAGAGGACACATGTGGACTGAAGAGCAATTTACATTAGTTCATTTCTCTCTTGATAAAAAAAAATAAAAAGTAGCTCTTCTCAGATCACTGCAGTGTTCTCTTGAAATTTTTTAACAGAGGCATAGGCTGTACAAATGGTTTCTTCGAAGAGCGTCAGTCACTTATTGAATGCAGACGCACAATTGAAGAGATTTTCCCTTTTTTTCCCCCTTTCCTTGCTTTTTGAGACAACATAAGCATTTCCAGAATTTTTGGTGAGAAATATAAGAAAAAGAACAAATTCGCATAAAAATTCAGATGTATTTTGTCAACAAATTAGAGCACAGTTTGTAAGTACATTGACTGCAAAATTATTATAATTAATGTAATTTAAGCAAGAAGAAAAAATACCTACTCCTACAACAGCAGTATCAAAAATGTACATCAAAAACTCTTTTCAGGATTGTTAAGGTACAATTTACACAGATAAAAAGTAAATAAGAAAGATAAAACATCAGGTACAACAGCATTTGCTGTAACATAAATCTCTTTGAAGAGAGCCACAGCCTCATAATTCTCATGGCGAATGATTCTTAGAAGAACTAAAAAAAAAGGTCACTTATAGCACCTTGTACTTTTGCAACAAGCATTCTCAAAACAAAAATGCAAAAATTGAGCAATAATAGAGAGGGAAGGAAATTGACAGGGATGAAGCTAAAGAAAGAGGAACAATAAGATGTGGGGCCTGCAGGTATTAACTCAAAGATACAACATCTGTCGCTAAATAAAGGCTTCATCCAAGACAATCATTAGTTAGCTGCTTATTTCCTGATTCCAATTTTTTTTTACACAAAGCCCCATGAGCCAGCGTAACTGTCACTTCTGTCACTGCAAAAACAAGTAGCAGAAATACAAATTAGGCACAATTGATTGTTAGTTCATGAATCATAAAGAGGCAAAAAAATTTACAATCCTAATAACTATATAGATAAGATGGAAGTTGAAAAACATTTTTCTGAGACAAAGCTACAGTTCAAGGTGTCCTGGTTCTCAAATATATTACTCATATTCAAAGATTTTCAGCAATATTTTTATGCATTTGGCCACGCACTTACACAAAACTTGTGGCAGCAAACTAGGAAGAAACTCTCCAATATGCCTTTCATCAATTTTAGCTTATCCAATTTTGGAGAAAATAAATGACATTTTTTGATTCGTATATTGGCGAACTCAAATGATTACTTTCATATCTGATGCTCAACTGCTTTTTTTCATTATTTCTAAAATAATAAATAGAACCTCAGGACATGTTATGTAACCAACTTTACCGTTCCGTGTATGGAGGGGGACTTTCACGTTCGCGCATAGGAACAATATTCCTACTTTTCATGTATCCAACCACCTTTAAAAAAATGAAAATAATTCAAATTTGATGAGAAGGCGCAAAAATATTAAGTTTAATTTCTTCGAAAGAAAAACATTTACCCACCTGATCTGGAATTTCGGCCAAAACTTCGCGTGCTAAATATGACTTAGCTAATGCCTTATCAGACAATCTTTGAAAGTTGTTAAATGGAACGAATTGCACTATATCTCTTGCTGCTCTCACACCGTCCATTATTAGTGGAACAGTGTCTGCATCCAGTTCATTCATGGCACTAAAATCAGCGTTCCCTACTCCAACTATGATAATGGAAAGAGGGAGATTTGAGGCTCGAATAATGGCCTGTGCCAAAAAGATTAAATTAGAACAAAAAACTTGGTATAATAAATAAGAGGCCTTCTTGTCAATTTATTTCAAACTAACCTGCTTGGTCTGAGGCATGTCAGTTATGACACCATCTGTTATAATAAGGAGTATAAAATATTGAGATCCATCTTGATAGGCTTCAGCAAATTTTCCAACGTGATTTATCACAGGAGCAAAGTTTGTAGGACCATAAAGCTGTATTTGACGAATACATTTTTTGTAAGCCTCAATAACTCCTATAATGAGAAACATAAAATGCCTAGATAGTATAATTATTTCAAAAAGCAAGAATAATCATATCATTTTCAAACTTTAAATTGATTGCTAGTTGTCAAAAACAACCGCTCGCTATACCACAAGGCAGACCATCATAAGAGTATATTTACCTGAGACTCCCTCGCAGTATGGGTTACTAGTATGCATATTGACAAAAAACTCATGGGACACAAGTCCATGAGGTGGAATTCTAGCTCCAAACCCAAGCACAGGAAAAAGCTTGTCACTGTCATAATCCTGAATAATCTCACCAACGGCAGTAAGTGCCTGCTCATACTGATTTAACTCTGATGAGCCAGTGTAATGCAAAGATGTTGGTGAAGTGGGGTCTCCATTCGACGCTGAACAGTAGAGGTAAAGAAAATAATGTAAAAATTGTCGAAATGAGTTAGATATGAATTGACTTCCATAATGGAGCACCAAACTGACTGAATCTTATGTGAAAACAGTATTACATATTTATAACAACTTATCATAATCACAAGCACAAACAACAATAATAAATTATTCAAAACACAAAAAATCACAACAACAAAAAACAATGTAAAAGAAAAGAAATTTGTCACTGAACAATGAATTAGCATATTGGAAAAGTTTATATAATAGCATTATAGTAATTATCTTTCTAAAAATAGAAAAATAGAAATATATGAATAGACAGTACCAACAGTGCTTGAATTCCTTAAACAGCAACATGCAAAGTGACTTCAAGCCACTGTAAGCCCAGACTTCCAATCATATGAAAATTGAAAAGTTTAAAACCAACAATGAAAAATACTGCCATACAGGTGACTAAACTTAGATCACACAAGTATACAATGACGAAAGGTCTTGAGAAAAACACAAAGACAAAGCCAAGACCAAAAACAGTGCTGCTGAGCTTAAATTGATTCAAAATTAAGAATGTTTCAAAAAATTTGGAAAAGAAGCCACACACAAAATGGAACAGATTCAACTACATTTTGCCAAACAATCACAAACAATTGAAAGAGATGAAACCATGCTTAAAATAGCTGACTTGGAAAGTACCACTTGCCTGTAAAGTCAATGGCAACAGTGCAGTTGAGTTGAGTACCACTCATTATGTAATCCAAAAATGAATAAAGTTTTCTCTTTTCAAAGTTAACAAGTGATATCTCTCCTGAATTTTTGTAAGCAGTTGACTTTTTTTGCTAGATTTAACATCAATGACGAAATTTACAAAACAGAGTCCTAAATATTAAAATTCATCAAGGAAAATAATGAAGGTTCTGTACCTGTTTGTTTGGATTGATAACTTGGTAAACATTTTTTGATCCAGGTCCTTCACTGAGCTGTCTAAGTGTTGTGTAGAAGTGCCCTGAAAGTTAAATTCTTGAAATTAGTAGAGTAATCAATGTTAAAAACTGAAACTTGATGAAACAGAAACACGTACCAATTAAACTGTGGTTCCCAGATCGATTCCAATCATAACAAGTTATTCTAATGCTGCGATCTATATCTCCTCCACACAAAGTTCTCACAGCAATAGTAAAAGGCTTCCATTCTGGGTTTAGAGTAAATTTGATGACTTCAGTTCGATGAACAACAGTAAAGTCTCCATTTTCTGAAACCTTCGCAAATTCTAGAAATGGATCAGACCTAGGGATGAAAACAACCAAACTTGTAGCATTAATATGAAACTTACAGCCCAGCACAGGGGAAAGTTACAGTTTGATATCAATCCGCTTGGTCTAAAATGGCATATTATTAGGATGAAAATAAAAACAGTTTTGAAAGCTCTGTAATTTTTAAAAGAATTCAACAAAAGAAATTTCTTAACACCTGTAAATAAAAAGCGATGTTGATGCCACTCAAACCAAAATTACTTGTAGTCAAATTAATTTACTCTCCATCCACAGATTTACTCTGATTCTATTTATCTAGAAGAACTAATCCAGGGGATTGATTCTCATGCAAAAAAATTAATAGTTCCACTCACAACTTACTTTCCAAGCCAGTCTTTGCGGTCAAGTGATTTTCCAACAAACTGTAGTCCTATTTCATCCATACAAACAGCTAATTCTTCAGCACTAACAATCAGAATTCCTTTATTTATTGGCATTCCCGAAAGAGGCATGGTCACTTTTCCTGCTGAGACAACCTAATAACATAGCAGACAACTTCATGTATTAGCTACCACTTAATACATCCACAACCACACAAAATTTTTGTCATTGTGAGCAGAAGCCACTACTAGAATAAGTTCTGGTCTATGGGACAAACTCAGTTGTTTCAAACACAAGATACTAGAAAATTGGGACATCAAAATTTTATATGCCGTGCTTTATTTTACCAGTTTTAAGATTTTACACACTTGCCATCATCAGCTTCTCCGTAATTTAACTCACCTGACCAAGAGTTGTTACACAATAACCAAGGAAGTCCTGTTCCTGTAAACTTGGATTTTTTGTGTCAATATCATAAACTTCAAATCGTAGAATCTGTTGCTCCTCAAAGCGATACTGGATTTGCACCTTCAAATTTATTGAACAAACATCAGTATTAAAAGCTAGATAAACTGAACTACATGATGACTAGACCACAGAGTATCTAAGAAAATAGAAAAACTCATACCTTTTTGGTGAAGTCTGGATTTAATGTATTTGATATTTTTTCAGTTCTAAACACTTCTCGCCACTGAGGGAATTCTGCTGTCTTCATTTTCAACACGCACATAGGATCAGATTTTGAAAATACATCACAATCGAGAAGGTTTCTGTGGATTCAAAGATAAAGCAAATCGTAACTTAAAAGGAAACGAAAAATGCACTAAGAAGAAGAGTATTGGTGAGTAATTCCATAAGTTACCTGCAGGATATAGTAAGCTCAACCTCCGATGAAGGTAACGAAGCAGAACCGGGCACGAATCCAGCCATCTTAACTTCAGCAACACGACTGCTTTACCTTAAAAATTATTGGCATCAAGCAGAACTAGGTACGATCAAGACCTCATTTCTATCAAGAGGTTCCCAGCTTCTTATCTAGGAGATTGTGAGGTGACGACTAAGGTTTCCGATAGGTTATGTTGACATCACACCTCATCTGTCACTAAAGCGCGTTCCAGCAGACGACGTCTCGTCTAGTACAGTGGTCTCCGTGGTGGTCTCGAATGTATTCAACAAAACAATATTGAAGTATCCTCGACAGCCTCAATCTTCTCCTCCCTCGGAGCTTCTCGAGTGTGGCTGTATCTTCCTGTAGGCGTGATCTCCTACCACACCCCGCCACTTCACCCACGCAGTTGGCTGTCCTTCCCTGGGGCCTGTAAAGCGCCGTGCGAGCTCACGCGTGAGCGTGAGCGAGTGAGGCGCGACTCGCGAGCGCTCGTCAGGGGTCAGGGCTATAGTTTTTTCAGCATATCTTGGCGTCTGTGCCTCTGGGGGGATAATTTACTAGGCAGAATCGAATCGATTCGTCGGCTTCGCCATTTTAAGTTTGATTTCAATTTTTTTCTTTTGAATCGCAAAGCCGAAATCAAAGCACATTTGAATTTTTCTTTAATCGATTTGCTAGAAATAAGTGTCATGGTTTGAATCTCGCGCAAAATCAAGGAAACATTTTTCATACTTACTGCCAATATACACGTACTATCAGAAACGTTCTTTTTCCATCAATGTTCAGTTTCTTCTACTAATTTCTTGCATAAAAAATGTACATAGGAACAGAATTGATTTTTTTATTTTGACTGAATGCTTTCAATAGCGGTAATTCGTCCATGACTAAGTTTTTTCCCCTCTCATAGTTACCTACACTTTAAATCCAGTCTCAGAATCACGGAGCTCGAGGATCCAGTGTTCGCGATTCCACTGGCTTCG
>CABIKL010001448.1:0-15381 GCA_902196195.1 Aptinothrips rufus
TTAATTTGAAGCATAGTTTTGGGATTATTTCTCGTCTAAAATACGCCAGAAGTCATTACACACATATTATTGGCGTCTAACTGCTGTGCTGCGACCGCATTTTCATGTGAGAGCGGAAAATGAGTCAGCTCACGGGCGTTTATGAGCTATGAGCTATGAGGAGCATTGTGGGAGCGCCTTTACTCTCCTGCCCCTGACTGCACATTCCTCTGGTATAACCCAAGCAGGCAGCTAGCGGCACGAAAACAAAACAACCCTGCTGAGGCTAAAGAACTTGTTTCTCATAACAATTGGTTTGGACTCACGATGCCGCTTGCACAAACTTAAAATGGGTTGATTCACGATGGCTGTGGGCGTTTCGTGGGGACTTAGACTGAAATACCCTGCTTTGCAACTGTGTTAACATACCGTAGCCTATAAACCGCCGAAGTTAACAATCAAATTTTGTAAGTTTTGCGTTTATGTTTAGTAAATTTGACTTAATTTAAGAGTGCACTGATGAGGGAATGACCAAAATAGTCGTCACCACTCCATAAGCGAGGTAACTTTTCAGGCACTGATTGCCTGTTCACTGAACTCAAATCCATGTATGGTCTCGAGCTTTCTTCACCCGCGCCAATGGGTTTGATTAGATGCGAGTTTATTCTTAAACCCGCCCTCAACCATTGTCTGCAATGTCCATAGGCCTACAAATGTTAGCCCAATTGTCTCCCTGCAGTTTCTGCACCATGCATGCCTCTTATTTCTGAGGCATGTTTTGAAAACATGTATCCAGATGAGGAAAACAGGAAGTAATCAGTCAAAAATCAGTTTTACATGACCATGACAAGGTTTTTATTGTCTCCAAAAGTAGTCTTCAACAGAGCAAAATCTGATATTTCTTCTATTTGACAAAGATCATTGATATTGGATGTTTCACTATTGCACAAAGATTGCATACATTTCTTTTTTGGACTGAATTCCTTTGAACATGCTAACCATTCATTGACATTCTACAAAAGTTAGAATGATTTTTAAAAAAAACATGAAAAAAAAAGATACAAATAAAAAAAAAAGTAAGATTCTATTCTTAGAATAAAACGCCCTGAGGAACACTCCCATGGACATGAATCTTGAAGAAGTTAATAGACACAACTGTTGCCATTGTGCATTTTCCAGTGACAGTGACATCCAAAATATTATTTTTGTCACAAGCAGAATGTCTCTACTTTGGTGATGCCAATGCATACATTAAGAAGGTCAGATACAAAGAATGTGATGGAAGATGACACACAGCCTGAGCATTGTCTAATATTACAAATACAATGATTGTTTAGCTCTAGCTCATGACTATCACAAAAATGTATCAGCATTTATGACAGAGCAGTGGAGTTGGAAACATCAGCATCTGAAACAAAACATAATCAGCAATTAGAAGCTGCTTCTATAAACTGCTATAAAAAAATT
Organism: Aptinothrips rufus; assembly: GCA_902196195.1. Classification (NCBI taxonomy): domain Eukaryota; kingdom Metazoa; phylum Arthropoda; class Insecta; order Thysanoptera; family Thripidae; genus Aptinothrips; species Aptinothrips rufus. The sequence goes on from CABIKL010001448.1 coordinate 1,447, forward strand.
ATCTAACTTGAGTAAATTACCTGAATTCTTTCCTAAGCTAGAATCATCACTCCCACCAGTGTCCTGAGAGTCTCTGCTTTCAGCAGATAATTTTGATGAATGATTTGTATGATTTTCTTCTTCATTGATTTCAACTGCCCTTTTCTTTGTTTCAGCGCTTTCAAAATCATCACATTTGTTGGCATTACCACTGGGATTGTTTTTTCGAGATGCATCAGGATGGTTAGAAGCACTATCAGCGCATGATGCCTTGAGGGAGGCTAGTCTTGACTCCAAGTAATTATAAAGGAAATCTGCATCCTTTGGACTGGCCTGACAAAAAGAGTAGACAGTTAAAAGAACGTATATAACATTAAATTTCCAAGCAGACAAAAAAATACATAATAAGAAATCTCACCATGACAAGAAAAACAAGAATCTCTCCACTAATGGCATCCATAGCTGTGAGACGGACACTTTTGGAGCTCACTTTCTCAACAACCATACCAGGCCAAAGCTGGAGAGATATTAACACAATCTCATTAAGAGGGCCACCAGATAAGAAATAAAAAAATAATTCAAGGTCAATGATGATAGAAATTTATCAAACCTTTGTGTTCAAAACAACTCTAAAACTGCCAGTGGCTCGCATGATGACTCTTGATTGTTTCTGGCCAGGCCCTGTTTCTTTATCATTTAAGCGTAAGTTACCTCGACCTCGCTCAACCCATGACGACTTCACATTGTCAAATGCAAAAAGTTTGCAGTTAATCTACAACAGAAAGAAAACAGAAAAATGTAAGCATGATTTTGCTGACCAGGGTTTCATTTTTCTTACAGAATTCAAATCGTAAATCACATTTTAACAATGTGTAATGAAGGATATAGAATTTAACAGACCTGTAAAATATTTATTTCATCTTCCTCTCCTGTTACCACAACAACTTCCTCGTACTTTCGTTTCACTGCCCTAGACTCCTCATACTCCTTGGCTGATTCACTGAGTGACTTGCTCGGGCGATCGCCTCCATTCTCCCCTCCACTGTCCTGCATAAGTTCAAGTTGAAATGTAGTAACAATTTTCTTAAACAGAGAAGAGATAAGCAAAGATAATCTCCACTGCCAACTTACATTACTCTTTTCAGCTTGCTCCCTTTTCAATACTGATGTAAACAGATTTTCTGTTGTACCATTGCTCCCTGAGCTAGTAGCACAAGCCCCATTCTGGAACAGAATATGTAACAATGGAGTTACTCAAATTACTCAAATTAAGGCAATAATAAATTGACTCCAACTTACATTGACAGCTTCAGACTGATCCTTCTTTTCAGATGTTAATTCTGCAGTAGCAGCATCCTAAAACAGAGTTATTGAGATTGCGAAGTGTCATAATATTTTCATATTTCAACTCTTCTATTTCATTTTCTTGTTGGTATCTTACCGAGACTCTCTCATGTAGGTTCTGGCCAAATACAAATCCAGTTCCTGCAGATGTGGAGGCTGCTGGAGGAGGTGGCGCTGGGCTGTTCCTGAGGCATTAAAACGATTACTTTTCTCTGAAATCTAATATATGAAATCATTTTGCTAGTTTTTTCAGTCATACTAACCTTGGTTGAGATGGAGGTAAAGGTGTTCCCAAAGGAACAAATTTTGGAAGTGATGAAGCTTGTGATGTGGGAACAGTTGAATTTGAAGGGGAAGCTTCTCCTGACTCATCTACACTCTCATTACTATCAACAGCTGCAAGTAAAAACAAAAGAAATTTCAGAAAAATTAAAAAAAAAAGATAAAACTATGATGATAAATGGGAGTACAGAATAAGTGATAAAATAAGCAAAGAAGCTAATTAATCTAATTTGAGTCATAAAATATATACTTTTGCTTACCTTTTGCAAATGGATTATTAAGACGAGCTGGCTTCAAAGCAAATGAACACTTGTTTGTACTGTTTTCTCGTGAGTCTGAAGACGATCCAAACTTCTCTGGACTTGCAAGCTGAGGTGGACGAAGAAATGAAGCCCGTAGAGGTGAAGCGCCAATCGAAGCTGGATTACAAAAAAATATTGTCAAAAGCTAGAAAATTGTAAATTTTCAACAGGAAAATAGGAACTTTAAGTGACTTACTCGATGGTTTTGATCCACTCATACTGGACCCAAACACAGGCTTCACAGTTGAAGATCCTGCTGATCCAAAAAGAGGTGAGGCTGCAAACAAAATAAGATAAAATTGGTTATTAATGATTTCAGTCCAAGGATAACTTCAACTGCAGTGGAAACACATACATGGAGTGAACTTGAAGTCTTTGCGTGGAGATGTGTTACTATTTGTAGCCCTGTCGGCCTTCGACTCAGACTGGTCTACAGATTTCACTTCAGGTACAAGATCTAGCGTTATTGCAGGAACAGGAGTAGACCCTTCACTGGCCGAATCTGTACAAAGATAAAGAACTATGATGACTTCTCCGTTCTAAAGAGCAGCTGGTCGATCGCAAGCAGCAGAAGCTGGTGAGGCAACCATGACGAACCTTTACAGCATATTACAAAAGTCAAAGAAAAACATAGCAGACAGCATATTACACAAAATCACAAATTTCAAGCATGACATTTCAAATACAGAACAGAGACTGGCCAATTGGCATTTTATTTCGATGCAAGTGAACCACATTGTTATTGATAAAAGAAGCCAAAGGTAAATATAGTTTTCAGTTTGTTACATAAGTGAGTTGCGGCTTAATTTTTTTTTAAACAAGTAAATCATTAATTTAAATTCTTCCAAAAAAAAAACAAAAAAAAAAGAAGGATTTGACAGGTTTACAACTACAAAGTGTTATGCTAATACAGTGAACCAGTACACCATTCAAATAAGCAACACAAAATATAGCGGCGAGGCCGTCGATTACGTAAAGATGATCTTGAAGATCAGCTTTCTGTTTCGTTAGAAAGCAAAATCTAATTTAAAAATAAAATAAAAAATAAAAATGGTAATAACAACCTCTCTATCACGTAGGCTTGCCCGTATTTGTGTTGTTAATTAAACGGTTCAAGAGACGCCAACAAACAAGCGAGTTGCTCCCAAGACACTGAGAACACTGTTCGTGCCTTTTAGATAAGGTAACTAACTCTACGGTGAAGAGAATGACTACAAACGCATAGAATTCACAGGTACTTACCATTCGGCTTGTCCGCCATGATGCTACCCTACCCGTAGTGGATTTCGCTTGACTTGCATTTGACGCGCAAGGCGGTAGCGTTTAGTTTCTCATACTAACGCAATTTCTCGTAAGTAAACTGCAAGTAAGGTAAGGTAAGGCCTGTGTATAACGTGTTGTCCCACTTTACGCCCTCCTCAAACTACCTGCAACTTTTCTGCCGGACCGGATTTGTGATTTTGTGATTTATTTTCATTTCATGAAACTTACATCTTTCTTGGGAAGAATATTTCAGCGGTTTGATAACAGTACATACATATTGGCATATCAAACCAACATGCCAAGACGCAGGAAATACGGTACGTCAAAAAAGATCAGAAAGTACTATACTGCTATTTGCTGTAATGTGTGAATTTTATGTAAGAACTCTATGAATTGCTCACAGCTAGCAACCCAAATAATGCTTTCTCCCTCGCCAATGTGGTGAAAAAGCTTGAAACCTTTGCTCCTCTTCGGCTAGCAGAATCTTGGGACAACGTTGGGCTGTTGGTTGAGCCAATCGTTGCTGTACCGGTACGCAAAAAATTAAAATCAGAAACAAGAATAACTATTTTTTCCCAATCTATTGTCTATCTATTTAGAAAATGGTGTAATGACTGACTGATCACGTTTCAGATTAAACGAGTTCTTCTCACAAATGACTTGTCCGAATCAGTTTTGGAAGAGGCTCTGGATCGAAATGTACAACTTATCGTGTCGTACCATCCTCTAATATTTCCTGCTTTGAAATCAATCAGATTTGCAAACTGGAAAGAGCGTATTATAAGTACTCTCCTTCACAAGCAGATAGCTCTGTACAGCCCCCACACGGCCTGGGATTCTGTTGAAGGTGGTGTGAACGACTGGTTAGCGAGTGCATTCGGTAAGATTAATGCATTAATACATTAGTATTGCTTGTTACGCATCAAAGTTTTATTGAAATTATATGCAAGAACCTTGTGACAGAGGAGTTACTGCCGCAGGAAAAGATGGAGCTGTGGAGCCGCTGAAACGGTCTGACGGTGGAAATGTCAAAATAGTAAATGCAGTGTTTGACAATGCTGAGTCAGCAGAGAAAGCACATGCAGCTATTACATCTGCTGAAAATGTTTCTTGTTCCATTCATGGTACAGTGTAAGTTTGTGTATTTCTATATTTTTATTTTTAGCCCCTATTTAAAGGGCACCCTTTTCTAAAATTTTTTTTCCTCTAGGCAGCAAAATGGCAAAGTATGGTTACGCATCCACATTCAAAATGAATATCTTTGTTTACCTTACCTCCGAGAAGCTTCTGATGTCAGCATTTCCAATCATAAACATGTGAGTATAGCCTGATGAGAAAAAACATGACTTATCAATCAATTCTATGAACTGACATTTCATAATGGCCATCATTCTAGGTATTGTTGGGTGCCACTGGTCAGGGGAGAAAAGTTGTCTTGAAAAACCCCATTTCAGTACAGACTGCAGTCTCTCTTATCAAAGAGCACCTCAAATTGCCTGATGTCTCTGTTGCTTTGGCTCATGGAGAAAGTTCTATTTCTACTATAGGCATCTGTGCTGGATCAGGCGGCAGTGTACTCAAAGGCATACAGGCAGATCTATACCTCACAGGTGTGTATAGATGTATTTAATGATAGAAGGGCACTCTTTATTCAAGATTTGAGCTGCACTAGGCATTTGTTCTTCCAGGTGAGATGTCACATCATGAAGTCTTAGATGCCGTTCACAGAGGAACTCATGTTGTTTTGACTCGTCATTCAAATTCAGAGAGAGGTTTCCTTGAAGTTGCTGCAAAATCTCGCCTTAAAACTCTGCTGCCAGAGGTATTATCGAAATCAAAATAAGAGGTATACAGTCAGACCTAAATTTTGCTCATTATTGATTATCATCTTTCTTGTTTTTAGGTTGAATTTATTGTCTCGTCAAAAGATAAAGATCCGCTGGTCACAATGTAATGCTATAAGCAAGAGCAAACTCTTGAACTAAAAGAGTTAACTGTATCATATATGACATTGAAACCTTACCAGGAGCAGAATAAAAGCAATTAATAACTCTACTCATATTGAGTATATTATAAAAATCTTTATATATTCTCCGAGATCACTTTACAAAATACTGACTTGTAACAACAAATAAAATATTGTAATTACATATATCACAAGTAGAAGTCAAGCTTAAATCCTTTGGTTCTCTGACTAGAATGTAGCTCACTTGCCGCTGCGCTTGCTACCCAGTAAGATCCATCTTCAATGACCTTTTCTAGAGCATATCATTGCAGTCTTAAAGAGTTGAACAGGTACATAACAAAGATATTATAGTCATACAATCACATCTAGAGAGATAAGCTTTGAACTGAGAAAAAGCAATTATGAGAAAATACCAAAGCAATGCTGCAATAGTCATTCCATGTGGAATTACAAGTGTGCAAATTAAAGCAAAACACCTACTTTTTACAAGAACTTACAATGTTTCAAAAGAAGAAAGAACACAGCATTACTTTCCACAAAAGTAAATCTAATATAAGAAAAAAATCAACATGACAATAAACATGTTTGTGGTAGTTTTCCAAAGTGAAGCTGAATGTGAAGTAAGCACATTTCCATCTCAATGAAGAGAGGATCAAACTTTTATGTGAAATAAGAATTACTCACAAGCGCAGTGCACCCAATGCCGTGAAAAAGTAAAATCTCTCTCAAAACTGTTATACACTGAGATACCAATAATTTTGCAGTACCAGAACACCACACCATAGGCTGGAACTTATTTTCAGGAAAAAAGAGCCACAGACATTTCAAATCCACAAAATGTCATCTTCAGAGCTTTGTTGATTAGTATTAGACATTGAAAGCTTGGAAAGTTTGGTGTCAATATGTGAGGTATTTTGAGGGTTGAGAGCTACAACAGAAAATAGAATGTTGTTTTTATGAGATAAGGAGAATGTTTGTAATTTCATTTTTCGAGTCCATGCATCATTTTCTCTACTCCACATCATTAATTAAGGAGGAACATATACCTGGTAAAGCAGAGGGGCGATCAGGAAGCAAGCGATTTCTTTGTGCAGACAAAACCCTGCTTTCTGCTAAGCGGGATCCTACAGGAACTGCTGGCTCTTCTTCAACCTCGTCTGATTCATGTATAGGTGATATAGGCTTGCGTCCTAAAACAGCCATAATCAAATAAAATATTTTAGTTTGTTGAAAATGGAAAACATCAAAGACTCAAACTTTCAAGATTATAAACATACCTTCCCCATCATTGTTGGTTGGAGCACTTAGAAGAGACATTGACTCAAGCACTGAAGTTATGAGTTTCTGCATGACAGGTAAATCTACAACAGGCTCATTTGCTGCAGCAGCTGAAAGAGGGTCTTGTTTCTGCGTAGCCTTGAGAATGAACTGTAAAGCAGCGTAAGTTGAATCTTCCCAACCCTAGAAATTACAGTCATTTTAAAATGAAGTCAGTTCAGTTCTGTTAAAGAAACTTTGATTGAACAAAAATATAAATTGAGAGAATTGAACAATTCTTACATGATCTTCAGAATCAGTGATAATAGGTGACATTGCAGAATACAGTGTCTTAGCATCCTGGGCTGGAACATTGGACAGTTGGAACATCAACTGAACTAGCTCCACAGCACAAGCCAAACGATATTGAGATACTTGTAAGTCCTATGAAAAGGTAGAATGATTTTGAAAATGAATGTTAAGTTATCATCTTATGCTGAGACATAGAATACTTGACCAAAACCAATACTATAGTATTTTTTTTCTTCTTGAAGTTAGTAAATTTGATATTAATGGCCCACCTTCAGAGCTTGCTCTAGTTTGTGACTTGTGCTAATTATTTCATTCTGAGTAGCAAAGAGAAGAGTATCAAGTTGATTTAGAGGCACAGGCTTTTTGTCTTTCATTTTTGTCAGAAGTCTTCTTTCAATTGCTCGAAATTGGACAGATAACAGACCAAGCTCATCCTAAACAAAGAAAAAAAAGAGAATTAGTGCCAATCATAATTTAAACAAGACAAGACACTTAATAATAATTGAAAAGTGTCAATTTATAACATATATTTCAGAAAACGATCATCATGGTTCATGGAGAAACTTACTTTGAGATCAGCCACATGTTTTCTATTACCAAGATGACTCCCTATTTCAGAAAATAGGTTATCCAAGGGCAATGGTGATGATGATGTAACTTTGAGAGAGTTCTGTTGATCTGCACTCTTTGAGAAGCGCTCCAAGCGGTACAGCAACTGCTTCATAAGTAAGGCAAGTGGAAGGAAACTATCTGATTGCAAGCGGTAACGTGTGGAACTTTTAGCAGCAATCAATGTAACCACTGCTTCGCCTACTAAAAAGCCTACAGTGTGAGCACCTGCTCCAGTGGAATTAAACTCTGGAACAGAGATAATTTTGATCAATACAAGCAAAATAAGACACATTAACTTATATCATTTAATTCCATTAACACAAGGGAGTATTTTTTCTTTAAAAATAATAATAATAATAATAATAATAATAATAATAATAATAAATACATTTATTATTCAGAACATTAGATAAAAGCACATAATTACCTGGGAAAACCTCTAATAAATTGACAACAGAAATATTTGTGTTCAGAGTTAACTTAATGGCCGCCTCTTTGGCTGGTATACATGGATATGCCAGTAAACGGAGAGGTAGTTGACATTTTGATTGGAGAATTCTCGGTATACCAGTTGCAGTCATGTAAGATACCATGACGGATACTTCCAAAGACCACACATATTCTGGACTGGCATTTCTCACCATTATATAACTGGCAACTTGATAAGCCTCACCTGTAGGCAGTTTGTTTTTGAAGAATGAAAAATTAAGACAGAGTATAGCTGTGATGACCAAAGAGAACAAAAATACTTACTTAAAGATTGTATGGTGTGACAGGGAGGATCGGCCACTAATGGTGAGTGGACGACAAGGGTGACCTGCACTTTGCTAAGAGGAGCATGAGCCGAGTGAGGACTTAAATTAACTGCCACATAACACACCTCAGAATCCCCTCTTGTTTCAGGCTGTTGGCTTGGTTTGACAGTCAGCGAAAGTTCCCGTTCTGCAGCTGTGTTGGCCATGAGCACACCTTCAAAAACACAAAGAGAATTGATACTTCAAAAAAATATAGATTCGAGCAGTAAATCTGGGTTGGATACAAGTATAATATTAGCCCATATTACATACTTGAAGAGTCATTGAAAGCCCTTATTATTGATCCAAGATAGTTGAGTTCTCTTTCAGCTTCCTGATAATCAATTGGCTTAGGTTCTATTGAAGGAGCAACAAATAATGAAGGTTCTGTCCCCAAATAGCAGCACTGGAGGACACCTGTCTCTGAGAGTATTACTATTACACCATCCATTCCCTGCAAGACAATATTGAAGAAGAATAAGGTCAAGAAAATTCATTGCTCTGAATTTTACTAGGAATTTTTCACAGTAATACAACAGAGCTGAATTTGCCACCAATTATTTTTAAACACTTACCTGGAGAGATGCTCTAGAGATAGCTATAGGTGAAAATGGGAGCTGAGCAGACCACCGTAAAGTTGTATTATTTTGTACTAGAAGAGTTCCAGTGTCAGTTGCTAGAAGCACCATCAGCAACCCCTCAGGAGCTACACAAGATCAAAATTTATTTCAGAACATTAAAAAGGGAAAACAAGTAACAAGGTGGAATGTTTCTGCACAAGCGATTAGTTACTAGATACCTGTTAGATAGGGATGAAAGCAGCGGGGGTGAAATTCGAATTTACACATGAACTTGAGAGTGCCATGATCTCGAATACAAAACAGATTGTGTTCACCCAAGATGAGAATATCAGTCTCTGAAGTTGAATGGGAAACAGAGGCGATGTCAAGAGCAGATTCACCGATATTGAGGCTCCACTCCGCAGACAATTGCTTGCTCGCATCCTCACTCGATTCTGCAAGAACCTGATACCTGTATACATTAAAAAAAGAAAAAAAGACATGGTCATGTCTTGCACTCTTTACAGATTTAAATAGAAAGACTTTACCTCTCCAAAACTTTCTTTATAAATAGTCTAGGTTTAAAATTGAAAACAAATTATGTACCTGTAACTATCTACATGGAAATGGGAGTTGCATGTGACAAAAGCATCTGTTGAAGGAATAAAAATAAGTGGCCCAGGCAGTAAAAAATTAGGTAGTTGTCTAGAAAAGACATAAGATTCTTGCTCATAGAATGACAAAGTTCCATCAAGAGCCTGGACACAGAGAAAATCTCTGCCTTTCACTCCACCAAAAGGACCCGCAATCAGACTATACGCAGATCTGCGGAGTTGGTGCTCATAAACAAAGACTAAAGCGCTTTGCTCTCCTGAAATCAGAAGAAAATTATAAATAATATAAATTAGTAAAAAGTTAAGAAAAAAAAACGAGAACAAAGGAAAATAACTTTAAAATACCATGGTCAGTATTGCCGCCTCGTATCACAAGACTATAAATTGCAACACTTTGAGGATGCAAAACTGCGAGATGAAACTGCTGAGAACCTCTGTGGGACAAAGGAGACATAAAAAGGGTTGGGATAGGATGAGAGAATAATAATTGAACCTGTGTAAAAGAATTGACGAAGGTAATACTTACGAGATAAATCTGCCAACTTCAAGTTGCAGTATAGGATGAGGTAAATTAGTTTCAATAAGAAGATCTTTTGGTTTATAACTGGGAGCTTCCGAGGCAGGGGGTAAAGACGGAGAGAACACTCTGATCACACCTGCATGGCTCCCAACAATTATCATAGAAGATTCGTTTCCACTGTTACCCAAACCTGATACGCAGAGTGAAGCCTGTGACGAAAACAGAATACAACATGAATGAGCAAAAGACGTAACAACAGAAATAAGTATATAACGTGTGGTACTCTACCTGATCAAAGCCTTCATTTTCGCCGCAAGATGTAGCCCACCATTCTCGAGCCTTAAATAGAGACATGATCCAAGCAGAAGATTCAAAGTCGCAGACACACTAAAGACTGGTTCTAACATCACTTCAGCTTATGATAGCATTCCTGAACATCTCATTATCACATTTCACTTCCAGACCCTCGAGATGATTCCTGCGGGAACTTTGATATGATGCAAACATGCTTCTCCACCGATGAATCTCCTACAAACGTCAAAGAAAATGAGGTTAGGTTTTCCTGTCGGTGTGCTAGGGAGGCATTCCTTTATGTATAACGCACTTCAGTGTTGACGGAAAAGGAAGAAACACGCACTGCATCACAGTATGAAACACGAAAGAAAGGTTTAAACTTATGTGGCTTCTATTTAAAAGGACAATCAAGTAGAATAATCCACCCGGTACAGAGGTAAACAAATAACGGAAAGGTATTCCAGCGGCTCTTCCCCCTCCCCCTCTCTCTTTCTTCCCCCTCACCCCTCCCTCTCGTCAAAAGCGGAGGGCGGAGGGGAAGGGAACGCATATCGTCTGCATCGACTTGCGTGACTCGGCACGGCAGCTATCAAAGAACGTGGAAAATAATTCCCGCAATCAGATGGGGAAATGATTCTTCTTTCCAGCGAATGAATTTTAAAAGATAGGCTGCAAAATAAAAACTGCCTGCTAATGCGGCGCAGGTCTATGCCTATGCGATACTGAACGAATGCCATGAGACCTCACAGATTAGGACCGTTTCCCATTCCTCTCGATATCGATTTCCACTTTGAAATAAAACATAATAAAGGAAACTGACGAAAGCTCCAAGAACAGCACACAAGACGGAAAAGCGCAGGTCATAAGGGAAGTCCAGTAAGCCCTCAACTAAAGAGGTCTAGCTGGTTTGAGTCGAACTTATTAGATTTATCTTGTTTTATCAGGTGAGGGCAGGGGCCAGGGCCACTCGCCAGACATCCCTGGGACCCGCCTGGGGCCTGGAGGGTGGTATGGCCGGTCAGCGTAGAAACTATCACAAGCTCATAGAACCCGAAGGCATACGATAGAGAACAGGCACCAGCAGCTTCGTTGGCTACGCTACTGACCTTGTACGAGAGAGGTCAGGATGTATGGTCAGATTTCCATGCAGTCCTCGTGCCCTGGCATGTGCCCACGCGAGCAGCCAATGGGGGTGTGACCTGGGTTGACCGGACACTGCAACGACCAATAGGAGGCGAGGAACTCGGGGGCTCGTCGCTCTACTCGTGCCGATCTGGAGGCTCGGCTCGGCAACAGGCCAGGTCGGATGACGTCATCGATGTCGCGGCGTCTGAAAACCGGAATAGTTTTGCCACTTCTGCTACCAAACAACTCGACCGCTGCTGCGTTATTTGTCTTTACTGCAGGAGAAGACTCGTTGTCATCGTCCAGACCGAGCTCCAAACAGAACTGGACGATCACAATCCTAATCCTCACATCCTTCCTCCAGTGCAGAACCCCGCCGAGACCTAAGTGATCTCCAAGTCAGAGATCCAGATCGGCACAGCCCTGGGTGTGTAGAGGCCCCGCGGCGTTCAAGTTCAAGATCATGCTCTCTGCAGGGACAGGGTCGAAGCGCCTGGGCGCTGCGGAGGTAGGCAGTCCCGCACGACACTCGTGCGTGGCGGGCCGGGACCTCTCACGCTCCCTTTCGTTAAAACTGAAGACGGAAGAGCGAACCGGCCGGCATTCCAAAGACGCTGGCATTCATCGGAGCAGATGTCGCTGCCCGGAGTCCCGCCCAGCCGGTGCCCATCGTATCTTGCCCGAGGTTCATCCCAGAGTCTCTCTCGGGACTTCTATCCTATCCTATCCAGGCTGTTTGTTTACGGACCCGTCTGGTCTGGAGAGATGCCAGCCGATCAGACCGCTTAGTGCTTTCAGTCAACACGTGGAGAAAAACATAGGCGGGACGAGTCGTCTGGACTTTTCGAAGGGAAGGGAAGAGAGGGGAAGGGGAGACAGAGCTCACCGTTCTATGAACGTCTGGCCCTTTCCTCGCCCTCGAGGGACGCATCACACTTGGCGGCGAGCGGGACGCACCTGCTCTAAAGTGTTCAGTGTGGTTTTAGTGTTTCTGCATGGTTATTTCGTATTGTGTCAATATATATTTGGGCACGTAGGTTCGAATACCGCAGTCTGGCCGAGCGGCCGCCGCGCACCGTCCTTTCACACAATATTTATTGCTTGAAAGAGCGCTTAATTAACATCCTGTGCGAAAAAAAAATTGCCTTGGTTGAACAACGTGTTCCTTTTCTTACTAGCGAAATGCAACTTGGCTCGCTTGACCTGTACTAATATGGTCGAGTCATTAACCTAACATATAATCAGGTCTTGATGACCACTTGTTACTGTGGATATGCTTAGTGTTGGTGCGCTTTGACACGCTGCAGAAGACATCAAAACAAGCAATTATTTACAGAGGTAACCGCATTTATCATATTTTTCCTCGAATAATTTCATTGCGATATTAGGTGAGTACTTGATCAGATTCAGACTTCAGGTTCTGACAACCCGTCGCAATTATCATACTGCGGCAAAACTTTAAACAACTCCGAAAGACTTTCTTGTCCTTAGACTCAAAACGTTGCATTCCACATTCCTCTGCAGGTGGACATTGCTCTAGCATTGCCCGAGCCTTGCCTTGCCTAAGTTACTCGAGATCCGAGGTCTCACTAGTAAAAGTATCTAAAAAGCTAACGGATGAAGAAAACATTATCTCCACACTTCCCAACAACGTCCACGCTCTTCCGTGTTAGAGTGTGATGAGGAGGCACTGCTATTTAACATAGTGTCTCGCGCGTCCTTCGGTAATTTTTTTTTCTTTCCATGCAACTACAACTAACGACGCCACTTGTTTTCATTTCCAAGCAGACTGCTTCATATTTACTAATTGATAGTTTTCAAGTTGTTTTCCCACCGGTCGCGAGGCGCGTGTTTAGTGCACGCGCCTCGCGACGTGTCGGACCTGCCTCGGTCGAGCCTCCGGCCGCGACCAATCAGAGTGCGCCTGGCGCCCGGCACACATCGCTGAGGTCCTCCAGGGCCGCGCGGGGCTGGGGACATCTTATAAAACCAAGTGAGGACAGGACATCGCCAGAAAGGTGGCGTGTCGCGTTCAGTCGGTACATGATTTGGATTACCCAACTAGCGCTATGGTGAGTGAACCCTGCGTACAGCGCCCTGCGTAGCAACCAGTAACAAAAGCAAGCGTCGCCAGATAATTAGATAAAATGTAGCCCAAGCAGCAGACTGCATCTCAAACCTGCCGACAAGGAAAGTTCTTTTCAGCAATGCCGGGTAGTTGCCTAGTAGGCAAGTTGAGGCGTAGCCCGCTACTCACTTGGGCTGTGTTTTGCGTACAGTTTTGGCAACACTAGACCGAAATTCGAGCGGGTGATGGTTGATTTTGAATGAGGGGAGACGGTTTTTTGTTCGCACTCCTTTTAACTCGACAGCACTCATTGACTTGTCATCACTGGTCAGGGAAGGAACCCTGTGAAGTTTTAATTTTCGAGTAGTTTGAACCGAATTCATGGGACGCCATGTGCCCTTGAACGTGAGGAGAGTGTTTGTGTCCCCTCGGACATTTTCCAAGCGAGAATTTCACGTTGACTGATGAGAGATAACTTAATCGGCACGAATGCACCTCGCAGCACGCAATGGAAACGATACATATAATGGTGTCGCAGGCGGGCCAAGGGCAGCGGAGGGGGCAGGCAGCTAAAAGGGCTTCCGGTAGTCTAATATTGAGTGCAGTCTCCTTTGAATTTTTTTTTTTTTTTTTTTTTTTCTTT